>JAJFZO010000539.1:177500-180000 GCA_021397835.1 Moringa oleifera | reverse complement strand
ATCCCACGATTTTTCTCATTTCGTTGCCCACCTTTTTCCCACCGATGAGGCCTTGGCAGCAGGGGTGTCACACCTTGCCCAGGCTGGGCATGTGGCTCGCTCATTGCTAACAGCCAACGATCGTGTCGTCGATCGCGCTTCGCAACGAGTCTGCCTAGGCAAGCCTGGGCGTTGGGATCCAGCCCCGTATCCGTCCCCTCAAGGGCCTGCGATGAAGCACTCCTCATGCTCAAAATCCCCCCAGCGATTTGGCCCTCGCGTAGCATGCATCATCGTTAGCTTCGCTGCCCATACCTTCGAGCTTGTGTAGCCACATCCCAGCTCATTATCCCATGATTTTTCTCATTTCGTTGCCCACGTTTTTCCCACCGATGAGGCCTTGGCAGCAGGGGTGTCACGCCTTGCCCAGGCTGGCCGCGTGGCTCGCTTGTTGCTAACGGCCGACGATCGTGTCGCCGATCGCGCTGCGCAACGAGTCCGCCTAGGCAAGCCTGAGCGTCGGGGTCCAACCCCACGTCCGCCTCCTCGAGGGCCTGCAATGAGGCACTCTGCATGCTCGAAACACCCCCAGCGATTTGGCCCTCGCGTAGCATGCCTCATCATTAGCTTCGTCGCCCACACCGTCGAGCTTGTGTAGCCATATCCCAGCTCATTATCCCACGATTTATCTCATTTTGTTGCCCACAATTTAGTGGATTTTGTTTCCCACGTTTTCCCCACTCTGTTAGCTACTGATCGGGCATCCCACACTCTTCGGCCGACGTCGCCGGCCGCCTGCCTGCCGGCGGTGGTGGCCGCCACAGCCACGCACCACCGGCTGGATGGGCAAGGCAGCAAGCCGCCCTGCCCATGCCATGCGCGCTGGGTTGCCCAAGCCCAGGACCTGCCCACGTGGGATGGGCAGGGGGGGAGGCACGCATGTTCTGTTGGCACCCAGCAAGCTCGGTGACCACCTCCCCCTAAAGAGTCTTAAATGAAATTTCACTCCGGCAGGAGGAAACAGTAATATGTCTGAGCCGTATAATGGGTCTAAAAAATTATTTACTTAGAATTTTGAGCTGAAATTTTGTACATAAATGGAGAATAATCATATCTACTACCAGAAAAAATTTCAGAATTTTCTGGGCACAAATGTTTTTTAATGAATTTTCTACAGCTGAAAATTGAAAAAAAATCATCAAAAATAGCCCGTGAATCGAAAATCCCAAACTTCAGGGGCAGACTCCTCTATGAATTACACGAATTATTTGAGTCATTTTGGGACTTATTCCATGATGAAAAGATGGTAAATTCACAACAATTTCGCCACTGGGCATTACTGCCAGCAGGCTGGGGCAGCTGTGCCTCTGCCTGGCCCATGGTGCATGCTGGCTGACCTGTCCAGCGCACCTCCAGCAACCCCATGGCAGCCCTCAGGGTCCACCAGAGCCAGGGGCCACGGCCAAGGCCAGCTTGCCCATGAAATCAACGCCCACAGCATGTGCTGAGCCTCACAGCAAGCTCGCGACTGGCTCACGTGGGGTGCCCCAGGCAAGGCTGGTGCTGTGCCTGCTGGCAAGGCTGGCGCCGTGCCTGCTGGCGACTGCTGTGGCAACTTGGTTCGCAAGCTGGGCAGTCAGTCGAGGGGCAGGGACGAGGGGGCTGGCTCGCGATGGGCACCTGTCGCCTGGCTGGCGCGCCCACCTCTACCGCACGCTGGGCTCTTGGCCCATGCCGTGCCTGCTGGGGGCTGCCTGGGCGTGCCTCCCATGCTGAGGTCTATGCGATTCGGCCCCCCTGGCACGTACGTTGGGCACTTAGTTGAGGGACAGGGACGAGGTGGCTGGCTCGCGATGGGCGCCTGTTGCCTGGCTGGTGCCCCCACCGCTGCGCACGCTGGGCACTTGGCCCATGCCGTACCTGCTGGCGGCTGCCTGGGCATGCCTCCCATGCCCAGGGTCCGTGTGACGCGGCTCCCCTAGCTTGCTCGCTGGGCACTTAGTCGAGGGACAGGGACGAGGGGGCTGGCTCGCGATGGGCGCCTGTGGCCTGGCTGGCGCGCCCACCTCTGCCGCACGCTGGGCACTTGGCCCATGCCGTGTCTGCTGTGGGTTGCTGGGGCTTGTCTCCCATGCCCAGGGTCCATGCGACACGGCTCCCCTGGCTCGCTCTCTGGGCACTTAGTAGAGGGACAGGGATGAGGGGGCTGGCAGGCGATGGGCGCCTATGGCCTGGCTGGCGCGCCCACCGTTGCCACACGCTGGGCAATTGACCCATGCTGTGCCTTCTGGGGGCTTCCTGGGAATGTCTCCCGTGCCCAGGATCCGTGCAACATGGCTCCCCTGGCTCGTTCGCTGGGCACTTAGTCGAGGGACAGGGACGAGGGGGCTGGCTCGTGATGGGCGCCTGTGGCCTGGCTGGCGCGCCCGCCTCTGCCGCACGCTGGGCACTTGGCCCATGCCGTGCCTACTAGGGGCTGCCTGGGCTTGCCTTCCATGCCCAGGGTCTGTGCGATGCAGCT
>JAJFZO010000539.1:162500-170000 GCA_021397835.1 Moringa oleifera | reverse complement strand
TTCCCCACTCTGTTAGCTACTGATCGGGCATCCCACACTCTTCGGCCGACGTCGCCGGCCGCCTGCCTGCCGGCGGTGGTGGCCGCCACAGCCACGCACCACCGGCTGGATGGGCAAGGCAGCAAGCCGCCCTGCCAATGCCATGCGCGCTGGGTTGCCCAAGCCCAGGACCTGCCCACGTGGGATGGGCAGGGGGGGAGGCACGCATGTTCTGTTGGCACCCAGCAAGCTCGGTGACCACCTCCCCCCTAAAGAGTCTTAAATGAAATTTCACTCCCGGCAGGAGGAAACAGTAATATGTCTGAGCCGTCATAATGGGTCTAAAAAATTATTTACTTAGAATTTTGAGCTGAAATTTTGTACATAAATGGAGAATAATCATATCTACTACCAGAAAAAATTTCAGAATTTTCTGGGCACAAATGTTTTTTAATGAATTTTCTACAGCTGAAAATTGAAAAAATCATCAAAAATAGCCCGTGAATCGAAATTATCCCAAACTTCAGGGGCAGACTCCTCATGAATTACACGAATTATTTGAGTCATTTTGGGACTTATTCCATGATGAAAAGATGGTAAATTCATAACAATTTCGCCACTGGGCATTACTGCCAGCAGGCTGGGGCAGCTGTGCCTCTGCCTGGCCCATGGTGCATGCTGGCTGACCTGTCCAGCGCACCTCCAGCAACCCCATGGCAGCCCTCAGGGTCCACCAGAGCCAGGGGCCACGGCCAAGGCCAGCTTGCCCATGAAATCAACGCCCACAGCATGTGCTGAGCCTCACAGCAAGCTCGCGACTGGCTCACGTGGGGTGCCCCAGGCAAGGCTGGCGCTGTGCCTGCTGGCAAGGCTGGCGCCGTGCCTGCTGGCGACTGCTGTGGCAACCTGGTTCGCAAGCTGGGCAGTCAGTCGAGGGGCAGGGACGAGGGGGCTGGCTCGCGATGGGCGCCCGTGGCCTGGCTGGCGCGCCCACTGCTGCCGCACGCTGGGCGAGCAGCCCATTCTGTGCCTGCTGGGGGCTGCCTGGGCGTACCACCCGTGCCCAGGGTCAGTACGATGCGGCCCCCCTGGCTCGCTCGCTGGGCACTACGTCGAGGGACAGGGACGTGGGGACTGGCCCGCGATGGGTGCTCGCGGCCTGGCTATCACGCCCACCACTGCTGCTCGCTGGGCGAGCAGCCCATGCCATGCCTGCTGGGGGCTTCCTGGGCGTGCCACCTGTGCCCAGGGTCCGTGCGACGTGGCACATCTGGCTCGCACGCTGGGCACTACGTCGAGGGACAGGGATGAGGGGGATGACTCGCGATGGGCGCCCGCGGCCTGGCTATCACGCCCACCACTGCTGCCCGCTGGGCGAGCAGCCCATGCCATGCCTGCTGGGGGCTTCCTGGGCGTGCCACCCGTGCCCAGGGTCCATGTGACGCGGCCCCCCTGGCTCGCTCACTGGGCACTACGTCGAGGGACAGGGACGTGGGGGCTCGCTCGCGATGGGCGCCCGCGGCCTGGATGGCGCGCCCACCGCTGCCGCACGCTTGGCGAGCAGCCCATGCCGTGCCTGCTGGGGGTTGCCTAGGCATGCCACCCATGCCCAGGGTCCGTGCGTCCCGGCCCCCCTGGCTCGCTCGCTGGGCAGTCGGTCGAGGGACAGGGACGTGGGAGCTGGCTCGCGATGGGCGTCCGCGGCCTCGCTTGCGCGCCCACCGCTGCCGCACGCTGGGCGAGCAGCCCATGCCGTGCCACTGGGGGCTGCCTTGGCATGGCACTAGTGTCCAGGGTCCGTGTGACGCGGCCCCCTGGCTCACTCGCTGCGCACTTAGTCTAGGGACAAGGACGTAGGGGCTGGCTCGCGATGAGGGCCCGCGGCCTGGCTGGCGCGCCCACCGCTGCTGCAAGCTGGGCGAGCAGCCCATGCCATGCCTGTTGGGGTCTTCATCGGCATGCCACCCGTGCCCATGGTCCGTGCGATGCGGCACCCCTGGCTCGCACGCTGGGCAGTCAGTCGAGGGGCAGGGACGAGGGGGCTGGCTACCGCTGCCGCACGCTGGGCGAGCAGCCCATGCCGTGCCTGCTGGGGGCTGCCTGGGCGTGCCACCCGTGCCCAGGGTCAATGCGATGCGGCACCCCTGGCTCGCACGCTGGGCACTACGTCGAGGGACAGGGATGTGGGAGCTGGCTCGCGATGGGCGCCCGCTGCCTGGCTGGCGCGCCCACCGCTGCCGCACGCTGGTTGAGCAGCCCATGCCGTTCCAGCACGGGGTTGCCTGGGCATGCCACCTGTGCCCAGGGTCCATGCGACACGGCCCCCCTGGCTCGCTCGCTGGGCAGTCGGTCGAAGGATAGGGACATGGAAGCTGGCTCGAGATGGGTGCCCGCGGCCTAGCTTGCGCGCCCACCGCTGCCGCACGCTGGGCGAGCAGCCCATGCTGTGCCTGCTGGGGGCAGCCTGGGCATGGCACCCGTGCCCAGGGTCCGTGCGACCCGGCCCCCCTGGCTCACTGGCTGGGCACTTAGTCGAGGGACAGAGACGTGGGGACTGGCTCGCGATGGGCACCTGCAGCCTGGCTGGCGCGCCCACCGCTGCTGCACCCTGGGCCAGCAGCCCATGCCGTACCTGCTGGGGGCGGCCTGGGCGTGCCACTAGTGCCCAGGGTCCGTGCGACGCGGCCCCCCTGGCTCACTCGCTGGGCACTTAGTCGAGGGACAGGGACGTGGGCTTGGCTCACGATGGGCGCCTGCGGCCTGGTTGGCGCGCCCACCACTGCCACACACTGGGCAAGCAACCCATGCCATGCCTTCTGGGGGCTGCCTGGGCGTGCCACCCGTGCCCAGGGTCCATGCGACGCGGCACCTCTGGCTCGCACGCTGGGCAGTCAGTCGAGGGGCAGGGACGAGGGGGCTGGCTCGCAATGGGCGGGCGCAGCCTTGCTGGCGCGCCCACCGCTGCCGCGCACTGGGTGAGCAGCCCATGCCGTGCCTGCTAGGGCCTGCCTGGGCATGCCACCCGTGCCCAGGGTCTGTGCGACGCGGCACCCCTGCCTGGGCGAGCATCCGATGCCGTGCCTGCTGGGGACTTCCAGTGTGTGCCACCCTTGCCCAGGGTCCATGCGACGTGGCCCCCCTGGCTCGCTCGCTGGGTACTTAGTCGAGGGACAGGGACGTGGGGGCATGCTCGCGATGGGCACCCGCGGCCAGGCTGGCGCTCCCACCGCTGTCGCACGCTGGGCGAGCAGCCCATTCCGTGCCTGCTGGGGGCTGGCTGGGCGTGCCACCAGTGCCCAGGGTCCATGCAATGCAGCACCCCTGGCTCGCACACTGGGCAGACAGCCGAGGGGCAGGGACGAGGGGGCTGGCTCGCGATGGGCGCCCGCGGCATGGCTGGCGCGGCCACCGCTGCCGCACGCTGGCCAAGCAGCCGATGCCGTGTCTGCTGGGGGCTGCCTGGGCGTGCCACTGGTTTCCAGGGTCCATGCGATGCGGCACCCCTTGCTCGCATGCTGGGCAGTCAGTCAAGGGGCAGGGACGAGGGGGCTTGCTCGTGATGGGCGCCAGAGTCCTCGCTGGCGCGCCCACCGATGCCGCACGCCAGGCGAGCAGCCCATTCTGTGCCTGCTGGGGGCTGCCTGGGCGTGCCACCCGTGCTCAGGGTCCGTTCGATGCGGCACTCCTGGCTCGCACACTGGGCAGTCTATTGAGGGGCAGGGACGAGGGGGCTGGCTTGCGATGGAAGCTCGCGGCGTGGGTGCCGCGCCCACCGCTGCCGCACGCTGGGCAAGCAGTCCTTGCCTTGCCTGCTAGGGGCTGCCTGGCCATGCCACCCGTGCCCAGGGTCCGTGCAATGCAGCACCCCTGGCTCGCACGCTGGGCACTACGTCGAGGGACAGGGATGAGGGGGCTGACTCACGATGCTGCCTTGGCATGCCACCAATGTCCAGGGTCCGTGTGACGCGGCCCCCCTGGCTCCCTCACTGGGCACTTTGTCGAGGGACAGGGACGTGGGGTGGCTCGCGATGGGCGCCCGCGGCCTGGCTGGCGCGCCCACCGCTGCCGCACGCTTGGCGAGCAGCCCATGCCGTGCCTGCTGGGGGCAGCCTGGGCGTGCCACCTGTGCCCAGGGTCCGTGCGTCCCGGCCCCCCTGCCTCGCTCGCCGGGCACTTAGTCGAGGGACAGGGACGTGGGGGCTGGCTCGCGATGGGCGTCCGCGCCCTGGCTGGCGTGCCCACCGCTGCCGCACGCTGGGCGAGCAGCCCATGCCGTGCCACTGGGGGCTGCCTTGGCATGGCACTAGTGTCCAGGGTCCGTGCGACGCGGCCCCCTGGCTCACTCGCTGGGCACTTAGTCTAGGGACAGGGACGTGGGGGCTGGCTCGCGATGGGCGCCCGCGGCCTGGCTAGCACGCCCACCGCTGCCGCAAGCTGGGCGAGCAGCCCATGCCATGCCTGTTGGGGTCTTCATCGGCATGCCACCCGTGCCCATGGTCCGTGCGACGCGGCACCCCTGACTCGCACGCTGGGCAGTCAGTCGAGGGGCAGGGACGAGGGGGCTGGCTACCGCTGCCGCACGCTGGGCGAGCAGCCCATACCGTGCCTGCTGGGGGCTGCCAGGGCGTGCTACCCATGCCCAGGGTACGTTTGACGCAGCCCCCATGGCTCGCTCGCTGCGCACTTAGTCGAGGAACAGGGACGTGGGGGCTGGCTCGCGATGGGTGCCCGAGGCCTTGCAGGCGCGCCCACCGCTGCCGCATGCTGGGCGAGCAGGCCATGCCATGGCTGCTGGGGGCTGCCTGGGCGTGCCACCCGTGCCCAGGGTCCGTGCGACACGGCACCCCTGGCTCGCACGCTGGGCAGTCAGTCGAGGGGCAGGGACGAGGGGGCTGGCTGCCACTGCCTCACGCTGGGCAAGCAGCCCATGCCATGCCTGCTGGAGGCTGCCTGGGCGTGCCATCCGTGCCCAGGGTCCGTGCGACGTGGCCCCTCTGGCTCGCTCGCTGGGCACTAAGTCGAGGGGCAGGGATGAGGGGGCTGGCTCGCGATGGGCTCCAGTGACTTGGCTGGCGCGCCCATCTCTATCGCACGCTGGGCACTTGGTCCATGCCGTGCCAGCTGGGGGATGCCGGGGCATGCCTCCTGTGCCCAGGGTCTGTGCGGTGCGGCTCCCCTGTCTCGCTCGCTGGGCACTTACCCAAGGGACGGGGATGAGGGTGCTGGCTCGCGATGGGTTCATGTGGCCTGGCTGGCGGGCCCTCCTATGCCGCACGCTGGGCACTTGGCCCAAAACGTGCCTGCTGGGGGCTGCCTGGGCAAGCCTCCCATGCCCAGAGTCCATGCGACACGGCTCCCCTGGCTCTCTCGCTGGGCACTAAGTCGAGGGACAGGGACGACGGGGCTGTGTCGTGATGGGCACCTGTCACCTCGCTGGCGCACCCACTGCTGCCGCATGCAGTGCCTGCTGTGGGCTGCCCGGGCATGCCTCCCGTGCCCAGGGTCCGTGCGACACGGCCCCCCTGGCGCGCCCACCACTGCCGCACGCTGGGCGAGAAGCCCATGCCGTGCCTTCTGGGGCTGGCTGGGCGTGCCACCCGTTCCCAGGGACCGTGCGACGCGGACCCCCTGGCTCACTCGCTGGGCCCTACGTCGAGCGACAGGGACATGGGGGCGGCTCGAGATTGGCGCCCATGGCCGGACTGGCACGCCAACCGCTGCCGCACGCTTGGCGAGCAGCCCATTCCGTGCCTGCTGGGGGCTGGCTGGGCGTGCCACCAGTGCCCAGGGTCCATGCAACGCGGCACCCCTGGCTCGCACGCTGGGCAGTCAGCCAAGGGGCAGGGAGGAGGGGGCTGGCTCGCGATGGGCGCCCGCGGCATGGCTGGCGCGCCCACCGCTGCCGCACGCTGGGCGAGCAGCCCATGCCGTGCCTGCTGGGGGCAGCCCGGGCCTGTCAACTGTGCCCAGGGTCCATGCGACGCGGCCCCCTTGGCTCGCTCGCTGGGCACTTAGTCGAGGGACTGGGACGAGGGAACTGGCTCGCGATGGGCGCCTGTGGCCTGGCTGGCGCGCCCTCCTCTGCCGCACGCTGGGCACTTGGCCCAAAACGTGCCTGCTGGAGGCTGCCTGGGTGTGCCTCTCGTGCCCAGAGCCTGTGCGATGAGGCTTCCCTGGCTCGCTCGCTGGGCACTAAGTCGAGGGACAGGGACGAGGGGGCTGGCTCGCGATGGGCTCTGGTGACCTGGCTGGCGTGCCCATCTCTATCGCACGCTGGGCACTTGGCCCATGTCGTGCCAGCTGGGGGATGCTGGGGCATGCCTCCAGTTCCCAGAGTCCATGCGGTGCGGCTCCCCTGGCTCGCTCGCTGGGCACTTACCCGAGGGACGGGGACGGGGGCGCTGGCTCGCGATGGGCGCCTGTGGCCTGGCTGGCGCACCCTCCTATGCCGCACGCTGGGCACTTGGCCCATAATGTGCCTGCTGGGGACTGCCTGGGCAAGCCTCCCGTGCCCAGAGTCCATGCGACATGGCTCCCCAGTCGCCTCGCTGGCTCACCCACCGCTGCCGCATGCGGTGCCTGCTGTGGGCTGCCTGGGCATGCCACCCGTGCCCAGGGTCCGTGCGACGCGGCCCCCCTGGCGCGCCCACCACTGCCGCACGCTGGGCGAGAAGCCCATGCCGTGCCTGCTGGGGCTGCCTGGGCATGCCACCTGTTCCCAGGGACAGTGCGACGCGGCCCCACTGGCTCGCTCGCTGGGCACTATGTCGAGCGACAGGGACATGGGGGCTGGCTCGCGATTGGCGCCCGTGGCCCGACTGGCGCGCCCACCGCTGCCGCACGCTGGGCGAGCAGCCCATGCCGTGCCTGCTGGGGGCTGCCAGGGCGTGCTACCCATGCCCAGGGTACGTTTGACGCAGCCCCCATGGCTCGCTCGCTGGGCACTTAGTCGAGGAACAGGGACGTGGGGGCTGGCTCGCGATGGGTGCCCGAGGCCTTGCAGGCGCGCCCACCGCTGCCGCATGCTGGGCGAACAGGCCATGCCGTGGCTGCTGGGGGCTGCCTGGGCGTGCCACCCGTGCCCAGGGTCCGTGCGACACGGCACCCCTGGCTCGCACGCTGGGCAGTCAGTCGAGGGGCAGGGACGAGGGGGCTGGCTGCCGCTGCCTCACGCTGGGCAAGCAGCCCATGCCATGCCTGCTGGAGGCTGCCTGGGCGTGCCATCCGTGCCCAGGGTCCGTGCGACGTGGCCCCCCTGGCTCGCTCGCTGGGCACTAAGTCGAGGGACAGGGATGAGGGGGCTGGCTCGCGATGGGCTCAAGTGACTTGGCTGGCGCGCCCAAATCTATCGCACGCTTGGCACTTAGTCCATGCCGTGCCAGCTGGGGGATGCCGTGGCATGCCTCCTGTGCCCAGAGTCCGTGCGGTGCGGCTCCCCTGGCTCGCTCGCTGGGCACTTACGCGAGGGACAGGGACGAGGGTGCTGGCTCGCGATGGGTGCCTGTGGCCTGGCTGGCGGGC
>JAJFZO010000539.1:132500-157500 GCA_021397835.1 Moringa oleifera | reverse complement strand
ATCCTTCGAGACGCCGCGCCAACTAAGATCGAAGCGTGCCGCAAGGCTCGCTAAGGCCAAAGCTGTCGCAGTCATCATTCAAAATCGATGGGACGTGGGACAAATGCTTTCGCTTGGATAGGCAGAGGCCGAGGCCACTCTTATCGTAATACTTTTTGCGCCCGAGGGGACAACCGATCTCTCGTGTGCCAAAGCAGTTGCATGCCAAAGCAAGCCGCGCTTGGAGCACGAGGCCTGGCTTAGGTTTCCACCCATGCCCACGAGGGACATGGTGCAAAGACAACTGACTCGAATCATCAAATTCTATTTGTGAAGGCACGCAACATAGGGTCCCGATGTCACCTACGGAACGCCAACGTATGGCTCGGGGTCGAGCTTGAAGCGATGTGCTAGTAGACAGTTCGATGCAAGAGCATGGAGCTTGCAAACATGCATAGCTAGATCACCACTCACACGCCGCACGTACAAATGGGCAGCAACAGCACCAAACGAGCTGCAAGCCAACGAGCGAAAGGCCCATCGTTCATGTAGGTCATTGTGTGCCACCGTACCCAAGCCGCTAAGCGCGAAATTGTTTCAATAGCAAGGGATAATTCTTCAATGGCAAGGGACCACTAATGAGGCCTGGGCAACAGGGGTGTCACAACGTGCCCAGGCTGGCCGTGTGGCTCGCTCGTTGCTAACAGCTGACGATCATGTCATCGATCGCGCTGCGCAACAAGTCCGCTTCTAGGCAAGCCTGAGCATCGAGATCCAACCCCGCGTTTGCCGCCTTGAGGGCCTGCGACGAAGCACTCCGCATGCTTGAAATCCCCCCAATGATTTGGCCCTCACGTAGCATGCATCATCATTAGCTTCGCCGCCCACACCATCGAGCTTGTCTAGCCACATCCCAGCTCATTATCCCATGATTATTCTCGCTTCGTTGCCCACGTTTTTCCCACCGATGAGGCCTTTACAGCAGGGGTGCCCAGGCTGGCCGTGTAGCTCGCTCGTTGCTAATGGCCGACGATTGTGTCGTCGATCGCGCTGCGCAACGAGTCTGCCTAGGCAAGCCTTAGCGTCGAGATCCAACCCCACATCTGCTGCCTCGAGGGCCTGCGACGAAGCACTCCGCATGCTCGAAATCCCCCCAATGATTTGGCCCTCACGTAGCATGCATCATCGTTAGCTTTGCCGCCCAACACATCGAGCTTGTCTAGCCACATCCTAGCTCATTATCCCACGATTATTCTTGCTTCGTTGCCCACGTTTTTCCCACCGATGAGGCCTTGGCAGCAGGGGTGCCCAGGCTGGCCGTGTGGCTCGCTCATTGCTAACGGTCGACGATCGTGCTGTGCAACGAGTCCACCTAGGCAAGCCTGAGTGTCGGGATCCAACCCCCACATCCGCCGCCTCGAGGGCCTATGACGAAGCACTCTGCATGCTTGAAATTCCCCCCAACGATTTGGCCCTCGCGTAGCATGCATCATCGTTAGCCTGCCGCCCACACCGTTGAGCTTGTGTAGCCACATCCCAGCTCATTATCCCACGATTTTTCTCATTTCGTTGCCCATGTTTTTCCCACCGATGAGGCCTTGGCAGCAGGGGTGTCACACCTTGCCCAGGCTGGCCGTGTGGCTCGCTCATTGCTAACGGCCGACGATCGTGTCTTCGATCGCGCTTCGCAACGAGTCCGCCTAGGCAAGCCTGGGCGTCGGGATCCAGCCCCGCATCCACCGCCTCGAGGGCCTGCGATGAAGCACTCCTCATGCTCAAAATCCCCCCAGCGATTTGGCCCTCGCGTAGCATGCATCATCGTTAGCTTCGCTGCCCACACTGTCGAGCTTGCGTAGCCACATCGCAGCTCATTATCCCACGATTTTTCTCATTTCGTTGCCCACGTTTTTCCCACCGATGAGGCCTTGGCAGCAGGGGTGTCACGCCTTGCCCAGGCTGGCCGTGTGGCTCTCTCTTTGCTAACGGCCGACGATCGTGTCGTCGATCACGCTGCGCAATGAGTCCGCCTAGGCAAGCCTGGGCGTTGGGATCCAGCCATGCATCTGCCGCCTCGAGGGCCTGCGATGAAGCACTCCGCATGATCAAAATCCCCCCAGCGATTTGGCCCTCGCGTAGCATGCATCATAGTTAGCTTTGCCGCCCGCACCGTCGAGTTTGTCTAGCCACATCCTAGCTCATTATCCCACGATTATTCTTGCTTCGTTGCCCACGTTTTTCCCACCAATGAGGCCTTGGCAGCAGGGGTGTCACGCCTTGCCCAGGCTGGCCGTGTGGCTCGCTCGTTGCTAACGGCCAACGATCGTGTCATCGATCGCACTGCACAACGAGTCTGCCTAGGCAAGCCTGAGCGTCGGGATCCAACCCCACGTCCACCGACTCGAGGGTCTGCGATGAAGCACTCCGCATGCTCGAAATCCCCCCAGCGATTTGGCCCTCGCGTAGCATGCATCATCGTTAGCTAGGCCGCCCACACCGTCGAGCTTGTGTAGCCACATCCCAGCTCATTATCCCACGATTTTTCTCATTTCGTTGCCCACAATTTAGTGGATTTTGTTTCCCACGTTTTCCCCACTCCGTTGGCTACTGATCGGGCGTCCCACACTCTTCGGCCGACGTCGCCGGCCGCCTGCCTGCCGGCGGTGGTGGCCGCCACAGCCACGCACCACCGGCTGGATGGGCAAGGCAGCAAGCCGCCATGCCCATGCCATGCGCGCTGGATTGCCCAAGCCCAGCGCCTGCCCATGTGGGATGGGCAGGGGGGGAGGCACGCATGGCCTGTTGGCACCCAGCAAGCTAGGTGACCACCTCCCCCCTAAAGAGTCTTAAATGAAATTTCACTCCCGGCAGGAGGAAACATCAATATGTCTGAGCCGTCATAATGGGTCTAAAAAATTATTTACTTGGAATTTTGAGCTGAAATTTTGTACAGAAATGGAGAATAATCATATCTACCACTAGAAAAAATTTCAGAATTTTCTGGGCACTAAATTTTTTTAATGAATTTTCTACAGCCAAAAATTGAAAGAATCATCAAAAATAGCCCGTGAGTCGAAATGATCCCAAACTTCAGGGGCAGACTCCTCATGAATTACACGAATTATTTGAGTCATTTCGGGACCAATTCCCTGATGAAAAGACGGTCAATTCACAACAATTTCACAACTGGGCATTGCGGCTAGCAGGCTGGGGCAGCTGTGCCTCTGCCTGGCCCTTGGTGCATGCTGGCTGCCCTGTCCAGCGCACCTCCAGCCACCCCATGGCAGCCCTCAGGGTCCACCAGAGCCAGGGGACACGGCCAAGGCCAGCTTGCCCATGAAATCAACGCCCACAGCATGTGCTGAGCCTCACAGCAAGCTCGCGACTGGCTCGCTTGGGGTGCCCCTGGCAAGGCTGGCGCTGTGCCTGCTGGCAAGGCTGGAACCGTGCCTGCTGGCAACTGCTGTGGCAACCTGGCTCGCACGCTGGGCAGTCAGTCGAGGGGCAGGGACGACGGAGCTGGCTCGCGATGGGCGCCCACGGCCTGGCTGGCGCACCCACCGCTGCCACACGCTGGCGAGCAGCCCATGCTGTGCCTGCTGGGGGCTGCCTGGGCGTGCCACCCGTGCCCAGGGTCCGTACGATGTGGCCCCCCTGGCTCGCTCGCTGGGCACTACGTCGAGGGACAGGGAAGTGGAGACTGGCTCGCGATGGGGGCTCACGGCCAGGCTGGCATTCCCACCGCTGCCGCACACTGGGGGAGCAGCCCATGCCGTGCCTGCTGGGGCTGCCTGGGCGTGCCACCCGTTCCCAGGGTCTGTGCGACGCGGCCCATCTGGCTCGCTCGCTGGGCACTTAGTCAAGGGACGTGGGGGCTGGCTCACGATGGGCGCCCGTGGCCTGGCTGGCGCGCCCACCGCTGCCGCACGCTGGGCGACCAGCCCATGTCGTGCCTGTGGGGGAATGTCTGGGCGTGCCACCCTTGCCCAGGGTCCGTGCGACGTGGCACCCCTGGTTCGCACGCTGAGCAGTTAGTCGAGGGGCAGGGACGAGGGGGCTGGCTCGCGGTGGGCGCCCGCGGCCTGGCTGGCGCGCCCACTGCTGCCGCATGCTGGGTGAGCAGCCCATGCCATGCCTGCAGGGGGCTTCCTGGGCATGCCATCCGTGCCCAGAGTCCATGCGACGTGGCCCCCCTGGCTCGCACGCTGGGCATTACGTTTAGGGACAGTGACGTAGGGGCTGGCTCGCGATGGGCGCCCGCGGCCTGGCTGGCGCTCCCACCGCTGCCGCACGCTGGGCGAGCAGCCCATGCCGTGCCTGCTGGGGGCTGCCTGGGCGTGCTACCCATGCCCAGGGTCCGTGCGACATGGCACCCCTGGCTCGCAGACTGGGCAGTCGGTCGAGGGGCAGGGATGAGGGGGCGGGCTCGCGATGGCGCCCGTGACCTGGCTGGCGCGCCCACCGCTGCCGCACGCTGGGCGAGCAGCCCATGCCGTGCCTGCTGGGGACTGCCTGGGCTTGCAACTCATGCCCAGGTTCCGTGCAACGTGGCCCCCTGGCTCGCTCGCTGGGCACTACATCGAGGGACAGGGACGTGTGGGCTGGCTCGCGATGGGTGCCCGCGGTCTGGCTGGCGCGCCCACCGCTGCTGCAAACTGGGAGAGCAGCCCATGCCGTGCCTGCTGGGGGCAGCCTGGGCATGCCATCCATTCCCAGGGTCTGTGCGATGCTGCTACCCTCGCTCACTCGCTGGGCACTACGTCGAGGGTAAGGGACATGGGGGCTGGCTCGCGATGGGCGCCCGCGGCCTGGCTGGCACGCCCACCGCTGCTGCACGCTGGGCGAGCAGCCAATGCTGTGCGTGCTGGGGGCTGCCTGGGTGTGCTACCCGTGCCCAGGCTCCATGCGACGTGGCAGCCCTGGCTCGTACGCTAGGCAGTCAGTCGAGGGGCAGGGACAAGGAGGCTGGCTCGCAATGGTCGACCGCGGCCTGGCTGGCGCGCCCACCGCTGCCGCACGCTGGGCGAGCAGCCCATGCCGTGCCTGCTGGGGGATGCCTGGGCATGCCACTCATGCCCAGGGTCCATGCTACGTGGCTCCCCTGGCTCGCTCGCTGGGCACAACGTCGAGGGACAGGGACATGAGGGCTGGCTCGCGATGGGTGCCCGTGGCCTGGCTGCCGATCCCAGCGCTGCCGCACGCTGGGTGAGCAGCCCATGCCGTGCCTGCTGGGGGCTGCATGGGTGTGTCACCCATTCCCAGGGTCCGTGCGATGTGGCCCCCCTGGCTCGCTCGATGGGCATTACGTCGAGGGACAGGGACGTGGGGGCTGGCTCGTGATGGGTCCCCGCGGCCTGGCTGGCGTGCCCACCGCTGATGCACGCTGGGTGAGCAGCCAATGCCATGCCTGCTGGGGGCTTCTTGGGCATACTACCTGTGCCCAGGGTCCATGCAACACGGCACCCCTGGCTCGCACGCTGGGCAGTCAGTTGAGGGGCAGGGACGAGGGGGCTGGCTCGCGATGGGCGCCCGTGGCCTGGCTGGCGCGCCCACCGCTGCCACACGCTGGGCGAGCAGCCCATGCCGTGCCTGCTGGGGACTGCCTGGGCTTGCAACTCATGCCCAGGTTCCGTGCAACGTTGCCCCCTGGCTCGCTCGCTGGGCACTACGTCGAGGGACAGGGACGTGTGGGCTGGCTCGCGATGGGTGCCCGCGGTCTGGCTGGCGCGCCCACCGCTGCTGCAAATTGGGAGAGCAGCCCATGCCGTGCCTGCTGGGGGCAGCCTGGGCATTCCATCCGTTCCCAGGGTCTGTGCGACGCTGCTACCCTCGCTCACTCGCTGGGCACTACGTCGAGGGTAAGGGACATGGGGGCTGGCTCGCGATGGGCGCCCGCGGCCTGGCTGGCATGCCCACCGCTGCTGCACGCTGGGTGTGCAGCCCATGCCGTGCCTGCTGGGGGCTGCCTGGGCATCCCACTCATGCCCAGGGTTCATGCGATGCGGCTCCCCTGGCTCGCTCGCTGGGCACTACGTCAAGGGACAGGCACACAGGGGCTGGCTCGCGATGGGTGCCAGCGGCCTGGCTGACCCGCCCACTGCTACCTCACGCTGGGCGAGCAGCCCATGCCGTGCCTGCTGGGGCTGCCTGGGCGTGCCACCCATTCCCAGGGTCTGTGCGACGCGGCCCATCTGGCTCGCTCGCTGGGCACTTAGTCGAGGGACGTGGGGGCTGGCTCGCGATGGGCGCCCGTGGCCTGGCTGGCACGCCCACCGCTGCCGCACGCTGGGCGAGCAGCCCATGTCGTGCCTGCTGGGGGCTGTCTGGGCGTGCCACCCTTGCCCAGGGTCCGTGCGACGTGGCACCCCTGGTTCGCACGCTGAGCAGTTAGTCGAGGGGCAGGGACGAGGGGGCTGGCTCGCGATGGGCGCCCGCGGCCTGGCTGGCGCGCCCACTGCTGCCGCATGCTGGGTGAGCAGCCCATGCCATGCCTGCAGGGGGCTTCCTGGGCATGCCATCCGTGCCCAGGGTCTGTGCGACGTGGCCCCCCTGGCTCGCACGCTGGGCCTTACGTTTAGGGACAGTGACGTAGGGGCTGGCTCGTGATGGGCGCCCGCGGCCTGGCTGGCGCTCCCACCGCTGCCGCACGCTGGGCGAGCAGCCCATGCCGTGCCTGCTGGGGGCTGCCTGGGCATGCCACCCGTGCCCAGGGTCCGTGCGACGTGGCACCCCTGGCTAGCACACTGGGCAGTCGGTCGAGGGGCAGGGATGAGGGGGCGGGCTCGTGCTGGCGCCCGTGACCTAGCCGGCGCGCCCACCGCTGCCACACGCTGGGTGAGCAGCCCATGCCGTGCCTGCTGGGGACTGCCTGGGCTTGCAACTCGTGCCCAGGTTCCGTGCAACGTGGCCCCCTGGCTCACTCGCTGGGCACTACGTCGAGGGACAGGGACGTGTGGGCTGGCTCGCGATGGGTGCCCGCAGTCTGGCTGGCGCGCCCACCGCTGCTGCAAACTGGGAGAGCAGCCCATGCCGTGCCTGCTGGGGGCTGCCTGGGCGTGCCATCTGTTCCCAGGGTCTGTGCGACGCTGCTACCCTCGCTCGCTCGCTGGGCACTACGTCGAGGGTAAGGGACGTGGGGGCTGGCTCGCGATGGGCACCCGCGGCCTGGCTGGCGTGCCCACCGCTGCTGCACGCTGGGTGAGCAGCCAATGCTGTGCGTGCTGGGGGCTTCCTGGGCGTGCTACCTGTGCCCAGGCTCCATGAGACATGGCAGCCCTGGCTCGTACGCTAGGCAGTCAGTCGAGGGGCAGGGACGAGGGGGCTGGCTCGCGATGGTCGACCGCGGCCTGGCTGGCGCGCCCACCGCTGCCACACGCTGGGCGAGCAGCCCATGCCGTGCCTGCTGGGGGTTGCCTGGGCATGCCACTCGTGCTCAGGTTCCGTGCAACGTGGCCCCCTGGCTCGCTCGCTGGGCACTACGTCGAGGGACAGGGACAGGGACATGAGGGCTGGCTCGCGATGGGTGCCCGTGGCCTGGCTGGCGATCACAGCCCTGCCGCACGCTGGGCAAGCAGCCCATGCCGTGCCTGCTGGGGGCTGCATGGGTGTGTCACCCGTTCCCAGGGTCCATGCGATGCGGCCCCCCTGGCTCGCTCGATGGGCATTACGTCGAGGGACAGGCACGTGGGGGCTGGCTCGCGATGGGTCCCCTCGGCCTGGCTGGCGTGCCCACCGCTGATGCATGCTGGGTGAGCAGTGAATGCCATGCCTTCTGGGGGCTTCTTGGGCATACTACCTGTGCCCAGGGTCCATGCGACACGGCACCCCTGGCTCGCACGCTGGGCAGTCAGTTGAGGGCCAGGGACGAGGGGGCTGGCTCGCGATGGGCGCCCGCGGCCTGGCTGGCGCGCCCACCGCTGCCGCACGCTGGGCGAGCAGCCCATGCTGTGCCTGCTGGGGGCATCCTGGGCATCCCACTCATGCCCTGGGTTCATGCGATGCGGCTCCCCTGGCTCCCTCGCTGGGCTCTACGTCAAGGGACAGGCACGCGGGGGCTGGCTCGCGATGGGCGCCAGCGGCCTAGCTGACGCGCCCACTGCTACCTCACGCTGGGCGAGCAGCCCATGCCGTGCCTGCTGGGGGATGCCTGGGCGTTCCACCCCTTCCGAGGGTCCGTGCGACGCAGCCCCCCTGGCTCGCTCGCTGGGCACTACGTCGAGGGACAGGGACATGGGGGCTGGCTCGCGATGGGTGACCGCGGCCTGGCTGGAGGGCCCACCGCTGCCGCACGCTGGGTGAGCAGCCCTTGCCGTGCCTGCTGGGGACTGCCTGGCCGTGCCACCCATGCCCAGGGTCCATGCGAAGCGGCACCCCTGGCTCGTACGCTGGGCAGTCAGTCAAGGGACAGGGACGTGGGGGCTGGCTCGCGATGGGTGCCCGTGGCCTGGCAGGCGCGCCCACCGCTGCCTCACGCTGGGCGAGCAGCGCATGCCATGCCTGCTGGGGGCTGCCTGGGCATGCCACCCATTCCCAGGGTCTGTGCGACGCGGCCCCCCTGGCTCGCATACTGGGCACTACGTCGAGGGACAGGGACGTGGGGGCTTGCTCGCAATGGGCGCCCGCGGCCTTGCTGGCGCACCCACCGCTGCCGCACGCTGGGCGAGCAGCCCATGCCGTGCCTGCTGGGGGTTGCCTGGGCATGCCACTCGTTCCCAGGGTGTGTGCTACGCGGCTCCCCTGGCTCCCTCACTGGGCACTACGTCGAGGGACAGGGACATGAGGGCTGGCTCGCGATGGGTGCCCGCGGCCTGTCTGGCGCGCCAACCGCTGCCGCACGCTGGGCGAGCGGCCCAGGCCGTGCCTGCTGGGGGCTTCCTGGGTGTGCCACCCGTGCCCATGGTCCATGGACGCGGCCCCCCTGGCTCGCTTGCAGTGCACTACATCGAGGGACAGGGACGTGCTGCTGGCTCGCGATGGGCGCACGCGCCCTGGCTGGCATGCCCACCGCTGCCACACGCTGGGCGAGCAGCCCATGCCGTGCCTGCTGGGGGCTGCCTAGGCGTGCCACCCATCGCCAGGCACTGTACAACATGGCACAGCTGGCTTGCTCGCTGGGCACTACGTCGAGGGACAGGGACGTGGGGGCTGGCTCGCAATGGGCGCCCATGGCCTTACTGGCACGCCCACCGCAGCGACACGCTGGGCTAGCAGCCCATGCCGTGCCTGCTGGGGGCTTCCTGGGCATGCCACCCATGCCCAGGGTCCATGCAACGTGGCTCCCCTGGCTCGCTCACTGGGCACTTAGTCGAGGAACAGGGATGTGGGGGCTGGCTCGCGATGGGCACCCACGGCCCGGCTGGCTCGCCCACCGCTGCCGCACGCATGGCGAGCAGCCCATGCCGTTCCTGCTGGGGGCTGCCTGGGCGTGCCACCCATGGCCAGGCACCATGCGACATGGCACAGCTGGCTTGCTCGCTGGGACCTACGTCGAGGGACAGGGACGTGGGGGATGGCTCGCGATGGGCGCCCGTGGCCTGGCTGGCGTGCCCACCGCTGCCGCATGCAGGGCGAGCAGCCCATGCTGTGCCTGCTGGGGGCTGCCTGGGCGTGCCACCCGTCGCCAGGCACCATGCAACGCGGCACAGCTGGCTTGCTCGCTGGCACTACGTCGAGGGACAGGGACATGGGGGCTGGCTCGCAATGGGCGCCCACGGCCTTGCTGGCGCGCCCACCGCAGCGACATGCTGGGCGAGCAGCCCATGCCATGCCTGCTGGGGGCTGCCTGGGCGTACCACCCATGGCCAGGCACCATGCGACATGGCACAGCTGGCTTGCTCGCTGGGACCTACGTCGAGGGACAGGGACGTGGGGGCTGGCTCGCAATGGGCGCCCACGGCCTTGCTGGCGCGCCCACCGCAGCGACACGCTGGGCGAGCAGCCCATGCCATGCCTGCTGGGGGCTGCCTGGGCATGCCACCCATCGCCAGGCACCATGCGACATGGCACAGCTGGCTTGCTCGCTGGGCACTACGTCGAGAGACAGCGACGTGGGGGCTTGCTCGCGATGGGCGCCCGCGGCCTTGCTGGCGCGCCCACCGCTGCAGCACGCTGGGCAAGCAGCCCATGCCATGCCTGCTGGGGGCTGCCTGGGTGAGCCACCCGTGCCCAGGGTCCCTGCGACATAGCTCCCCTGGCTCGCTCGCTGGGCACTTAGTCGAAGGACAGGGACGTGGGGGATGGCTCGCGATGGGCGCCCGCGGCCTGGCTGGCGCGCCCACCGCTGCCACACGCAGGGCAAGAAGCCCATGCCGTGCCTGCTGGGGGCTGCCTGGGCATGCCACCCGTGGCCAGGCACCATGCGATGTGGCACAGCTGGCTTGCTCGCTGGGCACTACGTCGAGGGACAGGGACGAGGGGGCTGGCTCGTGATGGGCACCTCTGGCCTTGCTGGCACGCCCACCACTGCAGCACGCTGGGCACTTGGCCCATGCCGTGCATGCTGGGGCCTTCCGGGGCATGCTTCCCGTGCCCAAGGTCCGTGCGATGCGGCTCCCCTGGCTCGCTTGCTGGGCATTTAGTCGAGGGACAGGGACGTGAGGGCTGGCTCGCGATGGGCGCCCACGGCCTGGCTGGCGCGCCCATCGCTGCCGCACGCATGGCGAGTAGCCCATACCGTGCCTGCTGGGGGCTGCCGGGGCATGACTCCCATGCCCAGGGTCCGTGTGACACGGCCCGGCTGGCTCGCTCGCTGAGAACTTAATCGAGGGACAGGGATGTGGGAGCTGGCTCGCGATGGGCGCCCGCGGCCTGGCTGGCGCGCCAACCGCTGCCGCACGCTGGGCGAGCGGCCCAGGCCGTGCCTGCTGGGGGCTGCCTGGGTGTGCCACCCGTGCCCAGGGTCCGTGCGATGCGGCTCCGCTGGCTTGCTCGCTGGGCACTACGTCGAGAGACAGGGACGTGGGGGCTTGCTCGCGATGGGCCCCCGCGGCCTTGCTGGCGCGCCCACCGCTGCAGCACGCTGGGCAAGCAGCCCATGCCATGCCTGCTGGGGGCTGCCTGGGCGTGCCACCCGTGGCCAGGCACCATGCAACGCGGCACAGCTGGCTTGCGCCCTGGGCACTACGTCGAGGGACAGGGATGTGGGGGCTGGCACACGATGGGCGCCAGCGGCCTTGCTGGCGGGCCCATCGCTGCCACACGCTGGGCGAGCAGCCCATGCCGTGCCTGCTGGGGGCTTCCTGGGTGTGCCACCCGTGCCCAGGACCCGTGCGACGCGGCTCCGCTGGCTTGCTCGCTGGGCACTACGTCGAGAGACAGGGACGTGGGGGCTTGCTCGCGATGGGCGCCCGCGGCCTTGAAGGCGCGCCCACCGCTGCAGCACGCTGGGCAAGCAGCCCATGCCATGCCTGCTGGGGGCTGCCTGGACGTGCCACCCGTGGCCAGGCACCATGCGATGCGGCACAGCTCGCTTGCTCGCTGGGCACTACGTCGAGGGACAGGGACGAGGGGGCTGGCTCGTGATGGGCGCCTCTGGCCTTGCTGGCACGCCCACCACTGCAGGACGCTGGGCACTTGGCCCATGCCGTGCATGCTGGGGCCTTCCGGGGCATGCTTCCCGTGCCCAAGGTCCGTGCGATGCGGCTCCCCTGGCTAGCTCGCTGGGCATTTAGTCGAGGGACAGGGACGTGAGGGCTGGCTCGCAATGGGCGCCCACGGCCTTGCTGGCGCGCCCACCGCAGCGACACGCTGGGCGAGCAGCCCATGCCATGCCTGCTGGGGGCTGCCTGGGCATGCCACCCATGGCCAGGCACCATGCGACATGGCACAGCTGGCTTGCTCGCTGGGACCTACGTCGAGGGACAGGGACGTGGGGGCTGGCTCGAGATGGGCACCCGCGGCCTTGCTAGCGCGCCCACCGTTGCTGCACGCTGGGTGAGCAGGCCATGCCGTGCCTGCTGGGGGCTGCCTGGGCATGCCACTCGTGCCCTGGGTCCATGCGACGTGGCCCCAATGGCTCGCTCGCTGGGCACATAGTTGAGGGGCAGGGACGTGGGGGCTGGCTCGCAATGGGCGCCCATGGCCTGGCTGGCGCGCCCACAGCTACCGCACGCAGGGCGAGCAGGCCATGCCGTGCCTGCTGGGGGCTGCCTGGGTGTGCCTCCCATGCCCAGCGTCCATGCGACACGGCCTGCCTGGCTCGCTCGCTGAGAACTTAGTCGAGGGACAGGTACGTAGGGGCTGGCTCGCGATGGGCTCCTGCGGCCTGGCTGGCGCGCCCACCGCTGCCGCACGCTGGGCGAGCAGCCTAGGCCGTGTCCACTGGGGGCTACCAGGGTGTCCCACCTGTGCCCAGGGTCCATGCGATGCGGCCCCTCAGGCTCGCTCACTGGGCACTACGTCGAGGGACAGGGATGTGGGGCTGGCCCATGATGGGCCCCCGCGGCCTGGCTGGCGCGCCTGTCGCTGCCGCATGCTTGGCACTTGGCCCATGCCGTGCCTAGTGGGGGCTGCCTGGGCGTGCCACCCGTGCCCAGGGTCCCTGCAACGCAGCTCCCCTGGCTCACTCGCTGGGCACTTAGTCAAGGGACAGGGACATGGGGGCTGGCTCGAGATGGGCGCCCGCGGCCTGGCTGGCGCGCCCACCGCTGCCGCATGCAGGGCGAGTAGCCCATGCCGTGCCTGCTGGGGGCTGACTGGGCATGCCACCAGTGCCTACGGTCCGTGCAATGCGGGCCCCCCGGCTCGCTCGCTGGGCACTACGTCAAGGGACAGGGACGTGGGGGATGGGTCGCGATGGGCGCCCGCGGCCTGGTTGGCACGCCTACCACTGCCGCACGCTGGGCGAGCAGCCCTGACCGTGCCTGCAGGGGGCTGCCTGGGCATGCCTTCAGTGCCCAGGGTCCATGTGACGCGGCCCCCCTGGCTCGCTCGCTGGGCACTACGTCGAGGGACCGGGACGTGGGGGCTGGATCGCGATGGGCGGCTGCGGCCTAGCTGGTGCGCCCACCGCTGTTGCACGCAGGGTGAGCTGCCCATGCCGTGCCTGCTGGGGGCTGCTTGGGCATGCCACCAGTGGCCAGGCTCTGTGCGACGCGGCACAGCTGTCTCGCTAGATGGGCACTTAGTCGAGGGACACGGACGAGGGGGCTGGCTCGCGATGGGCGCCCGCGGCCTGGCTGGCGCACCCACCGCTGCCGCACTCTGGATGAGCAGCCCAGGCTGTGCCTGCTGGGCGCTGCCTGGGTGTCCCACCCGTGCCCATGGCCCATGCAACGCGGCCCCCCAGGCTCGCTCGCAGGGCACTACGTCGAGGGACAGGGACGTGCTGCTGGCTCGCGATGGGCGCCGGCAGCCTGGCTGGCACGCCCACCGTTGCCTCACGCTGGGCGAGCAGCCCATGCCGTGCCTGCTGGGGGCTGCCTGGGCGTGCCACCCATGGCAAGGCACCGTGCGACGCGGCACAGCTGGCTTGCTCGCTGGGCACTACGTTGAGGGACAGGGACGTGGGGGCTGGCTCGCGATGGTGCACCCACCGCTGCAGCACGCTGGGCGAGCAGCCCATGCCATGCCTGCTGGGGGCTGCCTAGGCGTGCCACCCGTGCCCAGGGTCCCTGCAACGTGGCTCCCCGGGCTCGCTCGCTGGGCACTTAGTCGAAGGATAGGGACGTGGGGGCTCACTCGCGATGGGCGCCCGCGGCCTGGCTGGCGCGCCCACCACTGCCGCACGCAGGGCGAGCAGCCCATGCCGTGCCTGCTGGGGGCTGCCTGGGCGTGCCACCCGTGGCCAGGAACCATGCAACGCGGCACAGCTGGCTTGCTCCCTGGGCACTACGTCGAGGGACAGGGATGTGGGGGCTGGCACACGATGGGCGCCAGCGGCCTTGCTGGCGGGCCCATCGCTGCCACACGCTGGGCGAGCAGCCCATGCCGTGCCTGCTGGGGGCTTCCTGGGTGTGCCACCCGTGCCCAGGGTCCGTGCGACACGGCTCCGCTGGCTTGCTCGCTGGGCACTTAGTCGAGGGACAGGGATGTGGGGGCTGGCTCGCGATGGGCGCCCGCGGCATGGCTGGCGCGCTGACCGCTGCCGCATGCAGGGCGAGCAGCCCATGCTGTGCCTGCTGGGGGCTGCTTGGGCGTGCCACCCGTGCCAAGGGTCCATGCAACGCAGCCCCCCTGGCTCGCTTGCTGGGCACTTAGTCGAAGGACAGGGACGTGGGGGCTGGCTCACGATGGGAGCCCGTGGCCTGCCTGGGCATGCCCCCCGTGCCAAGCGATGCAGCCCCCCTGGCTCGGTCGCTGGGCACTTAGTCAAGGGACAGGGACGTGGGGGCTGGCTCATGATGGGCGCCCGCGGCCTAGCTGGCGCGCCCACCGCCGCCGCATGCAGGGTGAGCAGCACATGCCGTGCCTTCTGGGGGATGCCTGGGAGTGCCACCCATGCCCAGGGTCCATGCAATGCGGCCCCTCTGGCTCGCATGCTGGGCAGTCAGTCGAGGGACAGGGACGTGGGAGCTGGGTCGCGATGGGCACCCGCGGCCTGGCTGGCTCGCCCACCGCTGCCGCATGCAGGGTGAGCAGCCCATGCCGTGCCTGCTGGGGGCTGCCTGGGCGTGCCACCCGTGCCCAGGGTCCATGCGATGCGGCTCCCCTGGCTCGCATGCTGGGCAGTCAGTCAAGGGACAGGGACGTGGGGGCTGGCTCGCGATGGGCTCCCACGGCATGGCTGACGCGCCCACCGCTGCCGCACGCTGGGCGAGCAGCCCAAGCCGTGCCTGCTGGGTGCTACCCTGGCATGCCACCCATTCCCAGGGTGTGTACGATGCAGCCCCCCTGGCTTGCTCACTGGGCACTTAGTCCAGGGACGGGGACGTGGGGACTGGCTCACGATGGGCGCCCGCGGCTGACTGGCGCGCCCACCGCTGCCGCACGCTGGGCGAGCAGCCCATGCCGTGCCTGCTGGGGGCTGCCTGGGAATGCCACCCGTGCCCAGGGTCCGTGTGATGCTACCCCCCTGGCTCGCTCGCTGGGCACTTAGTCGAGGGACAGGGATGTGGGGGCTGGCTCACGATGGGCGCCCGCGGCCTGGCTGGCGCGCCCACCGCTGCCACACGCTCGGCAAGCAGCCCATGCCGTGCCTTCTGGGGGCTGCCTGGGAGTGCCACCCATGCCCAGGGTCCATGCGATGCGGCTCCCCTGGCTCACATGCTGGGCAGTCAGTCGAGGGACAGGGACGTGGGGGCTGGCTCGCGATGGGCGCCCGCGGTCTGGCTGGCACGCCCACCGCTGCTCCACGTTGGGGGAGCAGCCCATGACTTACCTGCACGGCGCTGCCTGGGCATGCCCCCTGTGCCCAGGGTCCATGCGACGTGGCCCCCCTGGCTTGGTCGCTGGGCACTTAGTTGAGGGACAGGGACGTAGGGGCTGGCTCGCGATGGGTGCCCAAGGTCTGGCTGGCGCGCCCACCGCTGCCGCACTCTGGGTGAGCAGCCCATGCTGTGCCTGCTGGGGGCTGCCTGGGCATGCCACCCGTTCCCAGGGTCTGTGCAACGCGGCCCCCTTGGCTCGCATGCTGGGCAGTCAGTCGAGGGACAGGGATGTGTGGGCTGGCTCGCGATGGGTGCCCGCGGCCTGGCTGGCGTGCCCACCGCTGTCGCACGCTGGGCGAGCAACCCAGGCTGTGCTTGCTGGAGGCTGCCTTGGCATGCCACCCGTGACCAGGGTCCGTGCGATGCTGCCCCCCTGGCTCGCTCGCTGGGCACTTAGTCGAGGAACAGGGACGTGAAGGCTGGCTCGGGATGGGCGCCCGTGGCCAGGCTGGCGCGCCCACTGCTGCCGCACGCTGGGCACTTGGCCCATGCCGTGCCTGCTGGGGGCTTGCTGGGGAATGCCTCCCATTCCCAGGGTCCAAGCGACGTGGCTCCCCTGGCTCGCTCACCTTGGCACTAAGTCGAGGGACAGGGACGAGGGGGCTCGCTCGCGATGGGCGCCCGTGGCCTGGCTGGCGCGCCCACTGCTGCCGCACGCTGGGCACTTGGCCCATGCCGTGCCTGCTGGGGGCTTGCTGGGGAATGCCTCCCATTCCCAGGGTCCAAGCGATGTGGCTCCCCTGGCTCGCTCGCCTTGGCACTAAGTCGAGGGACAGGGACGAGGGGTCTCGCTCGCGATGGGCGCCCGTGGCCTGGCTGGCGCGCCCACTGCTGCCGCACGCTGGGCACTTGGCCCATGCCGTGCCTGCTGGGGGCTTGCTGAGGAATGCCTCCCGTTCCCAGGGTCCAAGCGATGTGGCTCCCCTGGCTCGCTCGCCTTGGCACTAAGTCGAGGGACAGGGACGAGGGGGCTCGCTCGCGATGGGCACCCGTGGCCTGGCTGGCGCGCCCACTGCTGCCGCACGCTGGGCACTTGGCCCATGCCGTGCCTGCTGGGGGCCTGCTGGGGCATGCCTCCCGTGCCCAGGGTCCATGTGATGTGGCTCCCCCGGCTTGCTCGCTGGGCACTAAGTCAAGGCACAGGGATGAGGGGGGTGGCTCGCGATGGGCGCCCGTGGCCAGGCTGGCGCGCCCACTGCTGCCGCATGCTGGGCACTTGGCCCATGCCGTGCCTGCTGGGGGCTTGCTGGGGAATGCCTCCCATTCCCAGGGTCCAAGAGACGTGGCTCCCCTGGCTCGCTTGCCTTGGCACTAAGTCGAGGGACAGGGACGAGGGGGCTCGCTCGCGATGGGCGCCCGTGGCCTGGCTGGCGCGTCCACCGCTGCCGCATGCTGGGCACCTAGCCCATGCCGTGCCAGTTGGAGGGCTTCTGGGGCATGCCTCCCAATCCCAGGGTCCATGCCACACGGCTCCCCTGGCTCCCTCACTGGGCACTAAGTCGAGGGACTGTGACGAGGGGGCTGGCTCACGATGGGCGCCCACCTCTGCCACACGCTGGGCACTTGGCCCATGCCATGCCTGCTGGGGGCTGCCTGGGTATGCCTCTCGTGCCCAGGGTCCATGCAACGCGGCCCCTTTCGCTCGGTCGCTGGGCACCAAGTTGAGGGACAGGGACGAGGGGGCTGGCTCGCGATGGGCGCCTGTGGCCTGGCTGGCGCACCCACCGCTGCCGCACGATGGGCACTTGGCCCATGCCGTGCCTGATGGGGGATGCCTGGGCATGCCTCACATGCCCAGGGTCCATGCGATGCGGCTCCCCTGGCTCGCTCGCTGGGCACCAAGTCGAGGGACAGGGACGAGGTGGCTTGCTAGCGATGGGCGCCCATGGCCTGGCTGGCGCCCCCACCGCAGCCGCACGCTGGGCACTTGGCCCATGCCGTGCCTGCTAGGGTCTGCATGGCCATGTCTCCCATTCCCAGGGTCCATGCGATGCGGCTCCCCTGGCCAGCTCACTGGGGACTAAGTCGAGGGACAGTGACGAGGGGGCTGGCTCACGATGGGTGCCTGTGACCTTGGCTGGCGCGCCCACCTCTGCCACACGCTGGGCACTTGGCCCATGCCGTCCCTGCTGGGGGCTGCCGGGGCATGCCTCCCGTGCGCAGGGTCCATGTGATGCGGCTCCCCCGGCTCGCTCGCTGGGCACTAAGTCAAGTCACAGGGATGAGGGGGCTGGCTCATGATGGGCAACCGTGGCCAGGCTGGCGCGCCCACTGCTGCCGCACGCTGGGCACTTGGCCCATGCCGTGCCTGCTGGGGGCCTGCTAGGGCATGCCCCCCGTGCCCAGGGTCCATGTGATGCGGCTCCCCCGGCTCGCTCGCCTTGGCACTAAGTCGAGGGACAGGGACGAGGGGGCTCGCTCGCGATGGGCGCCCGTGGCCTGGCTGGCGCGCCCACTGCTGCCGCACGCTGGGCACTTGGCCCATGCCGTGCCTGCTGGGGGCTTGCTGGGGAATGCCTCCCGTTCCCAGGGTCCAAGCGATGTGGCTCCCCTGGCTCGCTCGCCTTGGCACTAAGTCGAGGGACAGGGACGAGGGGGCTCGCTCGCGATGGGCACCCGTGGCCTGGCTGGCGCGCCCACTGCTGCCGCACGCTGGGCACTTGGCCCATGCCGTGCCTGCTGGGGGCTTGCTGGGGAATGCCTCCCATTCCCAGGGTCCAAGCGATGTGGCTCCCCTGGCTCGCTCGCCTTGGCACTAAGTCGAGGGACAGGGACGAGGGGGCTCGCTCGCGATGGGCGCCCGTGGCCTGTCTGGCGCGCCCACTGCTGCCGCACGCTGGGCACTTGGCCCATGCCGTGCCTGCTGGGAGCTTGCTGGGGAATGCCTCCCGTTCCCAGGGTCCAAGCGACGTGGCTCCCCTGGCTCGCTCGCCTTGGCACTAAGTCGAGGGACAGGGACGAGGGGGCTCGCTCGCGATGGGCGCCCGTGGCCTGGCTGGCGCGCCCACTGCTGCCGCACGATGGGCACTTGGCCGATGCCGTGCCTGCTGGGGGCTTGCTGGGGAATGCCTCCCGTTCCCAGGGTCCAAGCGATGTGGCTCCCCTGGCTCGCTCGCCTTGGCACTAAGTCGAGGGACAGGGACGAGGGGGCTCGCTCACGATGGGCACCCGTGGCCTGGCTGGCGCGCCCACTGCTGCCGCACGCTGGGCACTTGGCCCATGCCGTGCCTGCTGGGGGCTTGCTGAGGAATGCCTCCCGTTCCCAGGGTCCAAGCGATGTGGCTCCCCTGGCTCGCTCGCCTTGGCACTAAGTCGAGGGACAGGGACGAGGGGGCTCGCTCGCGATGGGCACCCGTGGCCTGGCTGGCGCGCCCACTGCTGCCGCACGCTGGGCACTTGGCCCATGCCGTGCCTGCTGGGGGCCTGCTGGGGCATGCCTCCCGTGCCCAGGGTCCATGTGATGTGGCTCCCCCGGCTTGCTCGCTGGGCACTAAGTCAAGGCACACGGATGAGGGGGGTGGCTCGCGATGGGCGCCCGTGGCCAGGCTGGCGCGCCCACTGCTGCCGCATGCTGGGCACTTGGCCCATGCCGTGCCTGCTGGGGGCTTGCTGGGGAATGCCTCCCATTCCCAGGGTCCAAGAGACGTGGCTCCCCTGGCTCGCTTGCCTTGGCACTAAGTCGAGGGACAGGGACGAGGGGGCTCGCTCGCGATGGGCGCCCGTGGCCTGGCTGGCGCGCCCACTGCTGCCGCACGCTGGGCACTTGGCCCATGCTGTGCCTGCTGGGGGCCTGCTGGGGCATGCCTCCCATTCCCAGGGTCCAAGCAATGTTGCTCCCCTGGCTCGCTCGCCTTGGCACTAAGTCGAGGGACAGGGACGAGGGGGCTCGCTCGCGATGGGCGCCCGTGGCCTGGCTGGCGCGTCCACCGCTGCCGCATGCTGGGCACCTAGCCCATGCCGTGCCAGTTGGAGGGCTTCTGGGGCATGCCTCCCAATCCCAGGGTCCGTGCCACGCGGCTCCCCTGGCTCGCTCACTGGGCACTAAGTCGAGGGACAGTGACGAGGGGGCTGGCTCACGATGGGCGCCCACCTCTGCCACACGCTGGGCACTTGGCCCATGCCATGCCTGCTGGGGGCTGCCTGGGTATGCCTCTCGTGCCCAGGGTCCATGCAACGCGGCCCCTTTCGCTCGGTCGCTGGGCACCAAGTTGAGGGACAGGGACGAGGGGGCTGGCTCGCGATGGGCGCCTGTGGCCTGGCTGGCGCACCCACCGCTGCCGCACGATGGGCACTTGGCCCATGCCGTGCCTGATGGGGGATGCCTGGGCATGCCTCACATGCCCAGGGTCCATGCGATGCGGCTCCCCTGGCTCGCTCGCTGGGCACCAAGTCGAGGGACAGGGACGAGGTGGCTTGCTAGCGATGGGCGCCCATGGCCTGGCTGGCGCCCCCACCGCTGCCGCACGCTGGGCACTTGGCCCATGCCGTGCCTGCTAGGGTCTGCATGGCCATGTCTCCCATTCCAAGGGTCCATGCGATGCGGCTCCCCTGGCCAGCTCACTGGGGACTAAGTCGAGGGACAGTGACGAGGGGGCTGGCTCACGATGGGTGCCTGTGACCTTGGCTGGCGCGCCCACCTCTGCCACACGCTGGGCACTTGGCCCATGCCGTCCCTGCTGGGGGCTGCCGGGGCATGCCTCCCGTGCCCAGGGTCCATGTGATGCGGCTCCCCCGGCTCGCTCGCTGGGCACTAAGTCAAGTCACAGGGATGAGGGGGCTGGCTCATGATGGGCAACCGTGGCCAGGCTGGCGCGCCCACTGCTGCCGCACGCTGGGCACTTGGCCCATGCCGTGCCTGCTGGGGGCCTGCTAGGGCATGCCCCCCGTGCCCAGGGTCCATGTGATGCGGCTCCCCCGGCTCGCTCGCCTTGGCACTAAGTCGAGGGACAGGGACGAGGGGCCTCGCTCGCGATGGGCGCCCGTGGCCTGGCTGGCGCGCCCACTGCTGCCGCACACTAGGCACTTGGCCAATGCCGTGCCTGCTGGGGGCTTGTTGGGGAATGCCTCCCGTTCCCAGGGTCCAAGCGACGTGGCTCCCCTGGCTCGCTCGCCTTGGCACTAAGTCGAGGGACAGGGACGAGGGGGCTCGCTCGCGATGGGCGCCCGTGGCCTGGCTGGCGCGCCCACTGCTGCCGCACGCTGGGCACTTGGCCCATGCCGTACCTGCTGGGGGCTTGCTGGGGAATGCCTCCCATTCCCAGGGTCCAAGCGATGTGGCTCCCCTGGCTCACTCGCTGGGCACCAAGTCGAGGGACAGGGACGAGGTGGCTTGCTAGCGATGGGCGCCCATGGCCTGGCTGGCGCCCCCACCGCTGCCGCACGCTGGGCACTTGGCCCATGCCGTGCCTACTAGGGTCTGCATGGGCATGTCTCCCATTCCCAGGGTCCATGCGATGCGGCTCCCCTGGCCAGCTCACTGGGGACTAAGTCGAGGGACAGTGACGAGGGGGCTGGCTCACGATGGGTGCCTGTGACCTTCACTGGCGCGCCCACCTCTGCCACACACTGGGCACTTGGCCCATGCCATCCCTGCTGGGGGCTGCCGGGGCATGCCTCCCGTGCCCAGGGTCCATGTGATGCGGCTCCCCCGGCTCGCTCGCTGGGCACTAAGTCAAGGCACAGGGATGAGGGGGCTGGCTCGCGATGGGCGCCCGTGGCCAGGCTGGCGCGCCCACTGCTGCCGCACGCTGGGCACTTGGCCCCTGCCGTGCCTGCTGGGGGCTTGCTGGGGAATGCCTCCCGTTCCCAGGGTCCAAGCGACGTGGCTCCCCTGGCTCGCTCGCCTTGTCACTAAGTCGAGGGACAGGGATGAGGGGGCTCGCTCGCGATGGGCGCCCGTGGCCTGGCTGGCACGCCCACTGCTGCCGCACGCTGGGCACTTGGCCCATGCCGTGCCTGCTGTGGGCCTGCTGGGGCATGCCTCCCATTCCCAGGGTCCAAGCAATGTGGCTCCCCTGGCTCGCTCGCCTTGGCACTAAGTCGAGGGACAGGGACGAGGGGGCTCGCTCGCGATGGGCGCCCGTGGCCTGGCTGGCGCGTCCACCGCTGCCGCACAATGGGCACTTGGCCCATGCCGTGCCTGCTGGGGGCTGCCTGTGCATGCCTCCCATGCCCAGGGTCCATGCGACGCGGCCCCCCTGGCTCGTTCGCTGGGCACTTAGTCAAGGGACATGGACGTGGGGGTTGGCTCGCGATGGGCGCCCGCGGCCTGGCTGGCGCGCACAATGTTGCCGCATGCTGGGCGAGCAGCCCATGCCGTGCCTGCTGGGGGCTGCTTGGGCGTGCCACCCGTGCCAAGGGTCCATGCAACGCAGCCCCCCTGGCTCGCATGCTGGGCACTTAGTCGAAGGACAGGGACGTGGGGGCTGGCTCACGATGGGAGCCCGTGGCCTGGCTCGTGCGCCCAACGCTGCAGCACGCTGGGCTGTTGGCCCACTCCATGCCAGCTGGGGCCTGCCGGGGCATGCCTCCCTTGACCATGGTCCGTGCATCTCGGCCCCCCTGGATTGCTCGCTGGGCACTTAGTCGAGGGACAGGGACGAGGGGGCTGGCTCGCGATGGGCGCCTGCGGGCTGGCTGGCGCACCCACCGCTGCCGCACGCTGGGCACTTGGCCCATGCCGTGCCTGCTGGGGGCTGCCTTGGCGTGCCACCTGTGCTCAGGGACCGTACGATGCGGCACCCCTTTCTCGCAAGCTGGGCAGTCAGTCAAGGGGCAGGGACTCAGGGGCTGGCTCGCGATGGGCGCCCTTGGCCTGGCTGTCGCGCCCACCACTGCTGCACGCTGGGTGGGCAGCCCATGCCGTGCCTGCTGGGGGCTGCCTGGGCTTGCCGCCCGTTCCCAGGGTCCGTGTGACATGGCCCCCCTGGCTTGCTCGCTGGGCACTTAGTCGAGGGACAGGGACGTGGGGGCTGGCTCGCGATGGGCGCCTGCGGCCTGGCTGGTGCGCGCACCGCTGCCGCACGATGGGCGAGCAGCCCATGCCATGCCTGCTGGGGGCATCCTGGGTGTGCCACCCATGCCAAGGGTCAGTGCGACACGGCCCCCCTGCCTCGTTCGCTGGGCACTACGTCGAAGGATAGGGACGTGGGGGCTGGCTCGCAATGGGCGCCCACGGCCTGGCTGGTGCGTGCAGCGCTGCCGCATGCTGGACGAGCTGGCCATCCCATGCCTGCTGGGGGCTGCCTGGGCGTGCCACCCATGCCCAGGGTCCATGCGACGCGGCCCCCCTGGGTCGCCCACTGGGCACTTAGTCGAGGGACAGGGACGTGGGGGCTGGCTCGTGATGGGCGCCCGCGGCCTGGCTGACGTGCCCACCGCTGCTGCACGCTGGGCGAGCAGCCCATGCCATGCCTGCTGGGGGCTGCCTTGGCATGCCTCTCGTTCCAAGGGTCTGTGCAACGCGGCTCCCCTGGCTCGCACGCTGGGCACTTAGTCGAGGGGAAGGTACGAGGGGGATGGCTCGCGATGGGCGCCCGCGGCTTGGCTGGTGCGGACACCGCTGCCGCACGCTGGGCACTTCGCTCATGCCGTGCCTGCTGGGGGCTGCCAGAGCATGCCTCCCGTGCCCAGGATCCATGTGATGCGGCTCCCCTGGCTCGCACGCTGGGCACTTAGTCGGGGGGGCTGGCTCGCGATTGGCGCCTATGGCTTGGCAGGCGCGCCCACCGCTGCCGCACGCTGGGCACTTGGCCCATGCCATACCTGCTGGGGGCTACCTGGGCATGCCTCCCATGCCCAGGGTCTGTGTGATGCGGCTCCCCTGACTCGCTCGCTGGACACTTAGTAGAGGGACAGGGACAAGCGGGCTGGCTCGCGATGGCTGCCTGAGGCCTGGCTGGCGCTCCCTCCTCCACCGCATGCTGGGTACTTGGCCCATCCCGTGCTTGCTGGGGGCTGAGTTGGCATGCCTCTCATGCCCAGGGTCTGTGCAACACGGCACCCCTGGCTCGCACACTGGGCAGTCAGTCGAGGGGCAGGGACGAGGGGGTTGAATCGCGATGGGCGCCCGCGGCCTGGCTGGCGTGCCCACCGCTGCCGCACGCTGGGCGAGCAGCCCATGCCATGCCTGCTGGGGGCTACCTTGGCGTGCCACCCGTGCCCAGGGTCCTTGCGACACTGCCTCCCTGGCTTGCTAGCTGGGCACTACGCCGAGGGACAGGGACGTGGGTGCTGGCTCGCGATGGGCGCCCGTGGCCTGGCTGGCGCCCCCACCGCTGCCGCCCGCTGGGCGAGCATCCCATGCCGTGCTTGCTGGGGTCTGCCTGGGTGAGCCACCCGTGCCCAGGGTCCGTGCAAAATGGCACCCCTGGCTCGCACGCTGGGCAGTCAGTCGAGGGGCTGGGACGAGGGGGCTGGCTCGCGATGGGCGCCCGTAGCCTGGCTGGCGCGACCACTGCTGCAGCACGCTGGGCGAGCAGCCCATGCCGTGCCTGCTGGGGGCTGCCTGGGCGTGCCACTCATGCCCAGAGTCTGTGCGACGTGGCCACCCTGGCTTGTTCGCTGGGCACTAAATCGAGGGACACGGTCGTGGGGGCTGGCTCGCGATGGCCACCTACGGCCTGGCTGGAGCGCCCACCGCTGCCGCACGCTGGGCGAGCAGCCGATGCCATGCCTGCTGGGGGCTGCCGAGGCAGGCCACTCGTGCCCAGGGTCCGTGCGACACGGCACTCCTGGCTCGCATAGTGGGCAGTCAGTCGAGAGGCAGGGACGAGGGGGCTCGCTCGCGATGGGTGCCCGCGGCCTGGCTGGCGCGACTGCTGCTGCGGCACGCTGGGCGAGCAACCCATGCCGTGCCTGCTGGGGGCAGCCTGGGCATGCCACCCATGCCCAGGGCCCGTGCGATGCGGCACCCCTGGCTCGCACGCTGGGCAGTCAGTCGAGGGGCAGGGACGTCGGGAGCTGGCTCGCGATGGGAGCCCACGGCCTGGCTGGCGCGCCCACCGCTGCCACACGCTGGGTGAGCAGCCCATGCCGTGCCTGCTGCAGGCTGCCTGGGTGTGCCATCCATGCCCAGGATCTGTGCGACGCGGCCCCCCTGGCTTGCACGCTGGGTAGTCATTCGAGGGGCAGGGACGTGGGAGCTGGCTCACGATGGGCGCCCGCGGCCTGGCTGGCGCGCCCACCGCTGCCGCACATTGGGCGACCAGCCCATGCCGTGCCTGCTGGGGACTTTGTGGGCATACCACCCGTGCCCAGGGTCTGTACGATGCGGCCCCCTTGGCTCTCTCGCTGGGCACTACGTCGAGGGACAGAGACGTGGGGGCTAGCTCGCAAAGGGCGCCCGCGGCCTGGCTGGTGTGCCCACCGCTGCCGCACGCTGGGCGAGCAGCCCATGCTGTGCCTGCTGGGGGCTGCCTGGCGTGCCACCAGTGCCCAGGGTCCGTGGGACATGGCACCCCATGCTCGCATGCTGGGCTGTCAGTCGGGGGGCAGGGACGAGGGGGCTGGCTTGCGATGGGGGCCCGCGGCCTGGCTAGCTCGCCCACAGCTGCCGCATGCTGGGCGAGCAGCCCATGCCGTGCCTGCTGGGGGCTGCCTGGGCGTGCCACCCGCGGCCAGGATCCCTGCCACACGACCCCCCTGGTTCGCTCACTGGG
>JAJFZO010000539.1:122500-127500 GCA_021397835.1 Moringa oleifera | reverse complement strand
ATGCGAGAGCCGAGATATCCGTTGCTGAGAGTCATTTTAGACATCTTTTAGGGACGACACGACCGTCAGCCGCGCACCGAGATCGGGTTGACTGGGGCATGCTTTTTCATTCGAGTTCCTTGGCGCATCCCGCGCTGTGGGTTTTGTTGTTGCGCGCGATGAGGGGCTTGGGCGCGAGCCCACGCACCCTTGCCGCGCGAGGCGGGACGAGGGGCTCAAGAGCCTTCCGCCCCACTAGTGTGTTTACAACGTGTTCGCGGGTGATTTCGCTGAGCGAGTTTTCGATAATGATCCTTTCGCAGGTTCACCTACGAAAATCTTGTTACGACTTCTCCTTCCTCTAAATGATAAGGTTCAGTGGACTTCTTGTGACGTCGCGAGCGGTGAACCGCCCACATCACCGCGATCCGAACACTTCACCGGACCATTCAATCGGTAGGAGCAACGGGCGGTGTGTACAAAGGGCAGGGACATAGTCAACACGAGCTGATGACTCGCGCTTACTAGGAATTCCTCGTTGAAGACCAACAATTGCAATGATCTATCCCCATCACAATGAAATTTCAAAGATTACTCGGGCCTGTCGGCCAAGGCTATAAACTCGTTGAATACATCAGTGTAGCACGCGTGCAGCTCAGAACATCTAAAGGCATCACAGACCTGTTATTGCCTCAAACTTCCTTGGCCTAAGCAGCCATAGTCCCTCTAAGAAGCCGACCATGGAGGGTCACCTCCACGTAGCTAGTTAGCAGGCTGAGGTCTCATTCGTTAACGGAATTAACCAGACAAATCGCTCCACCAACTAAGAATAGCCATGCACCACCACCCATAGAATCAAGAAAGAGCTCTCAGTTTGTCAATCCTTACTATGTCTGGACCTGGTAAGTTTCCCCGTGTTGAGTCAAATGAAGCCGCAGACTCCACTCCTAGTGGTGCCCTTTCGTCAATTCCTTTAAATTTCAGCCTTGCGACGATACTCCCCCCGAAACCCAAAGACTTTGATTTCTCATAAGGTGCCAGCGGAGTCCTAAAAGCAACATCCGCTGATCCCTGGTCGGCATCGTTTATTGTTGAGACTGAGATGGTATCTAATAGTCTTCAAGCCCCCAACTTTCATTCTTGATTAATGAAAACATCTTTGGCAAATGCTTTCGCAGTTGTTTGTCTTTCATAAATCCAAGAATTTCACCTCTGACTATGAAATACGAATGCCCCCGACTGTCCTTGTTAATCATTACTCCGATCCCGAAGGCCAATAGAATAGGATCAAAATCCTATGATTTTATCCCATGCTAATGTATTCAGAGTGTAGGCTTGCTTTAAGCACTCTAATTTCTTCAAAGTAACAGCGTCGGAGGCACGACCCGACCAATTAAGGCCAGAAGCGCATCACGGCAGTAGGGACGAGCCAACCGGTGCACACCGTAGGCGGACCGGCCGACCCATCCCAAGGTCCAACTACGAGCTTTTTAATTGCAACAACTTAAATATACGTTATTGGAGCTGGAATTACCGCGGCTGCTAGCACCGGACTTACCCTCCAATGGATCCTTGTTAAGGGATTTAGATTGTACTCATTCCAATTACCAGACTCGAAAAGCCCGGTATTATTATTTATTGTCACTACCTCCCCGTGTCAAGATTGGGTAATTTGCGCGCTTGCTGCCTTCCTTGGATGTGGTAGCCGTTTCTCAGGCTCCCTCTCCAGAATCAAACCCTAATTCTCCGTCACCCGTCACCACCATAGTAGGCAACTATCCTACCATCAAAAGTTGATAGGGCAGAAATTTGAATGATGCATCGCCAGCACGATGGCCTTGCGATCCGTCGAGTTATCATGAATCATCAGAGCAACGGGCAAAGCCCGCGTCGACCTTTTATCTAATAAATGTGCCCCTTTCAGAAGTCGAGGTTTGTTGCACGTATTAGCTTTAGAATTACTACGGTTATCCGAGTAATAGGTACCATCAAACAAACTATAACTGATTTAATGAGCCATTCGCAGTTTCACAGTTTGAATTAGTTCATACTTACACATGCATGGCTTAATCTTTGAGACAAGCATATGACTACTGGTAGGATCAACCAGGTAGCATCCTTCGAGACGCCGCGCCAACTAAGACCGAAGCGTGCCGCAAGGCTCGCTAAGCCAAAGTTGTCGCAGTCGTCGTTCAAAATCAATGGGACATGGGACAAATGCTTTCGCTTGGACAGGCAGAGGCCGAGGCCACTCCTGTAGCAATACTTTTTGCACCCGAGGGGACAACCAATCTTTCATGTGCCAAAGTAGCTGCATGCCAAAGCAAGTCGTGCTTGGAGCACGAGGCTCGGCTTAGGTTTCCACCCATGCCCACAAGGGACATGGTGCAAAGACAACCGACTCGAATCATCAAATTTCATTTTTGAAGGCACGTGACATAGGGTCCCGATGTCACCCATGAAATGCCAACGTATGGCTCGGGGTCGAGTTTGAAGCGACGTGCTAGTCGATAGGTCGATGCGAGAGCATGGAGCCTGCCAACGCGCACGACTAGATCACCACTCACATGCCGCACGTACAAATGGGCAGCAACAGCACCAAACGAGCTGCAAGCCGACGAGCGAAAGGCCCATCAATCATGCAGGTCATCGCGTGCCGCCGAACCCAAGCCGTTAAGCGCAAAATTATTTCAATAGCAAGGGACAATTCTTCAATGGCAAGGGACCACCGATGAGGCCTTGGCAGCAGGGGTGTCACAACATGCCCAGGCTGGCCATGTGGCTCGCTCGTTGCTAACGGCTGACGATCGTGTCGTCGATCGCGCTGCACAACAAGTCCACTTCTAGGCAAGCCTGAGTGTCGAGATCCAACCCCGTATCTGTCGCCTTGAGGGCCTGCGATGAAGCACTCCGCATGCTCAAAATCCCCCAAATGATTTGGCCCTCACGTAGCATGCATCATCGTTAGCTTTGCCGCCCACACCGTCGAGTTTGTCTAGCCACATCCCAGCTCATTATCCCACAATTTTTCTCATTTTGTTGCCCACATTTTTCCCACCGATGAGGCCTTGGCAGTAGGGGTGTCACACCTTGCCCAGGCTGGCCGTGTGGCTCGCTCATTGCTAACAGCCGACGATCGTGTCGTCGATCGCGCTGCGCAACAAGTCCGCCAAGGCAAGCCTGGGCCTCGAGATCCAGCCCCGCATACACCACCTCGAGGGCCTGCGACGAAGCACTCTGCATGCTCAAAATCCCTCCAGCAATTTGGCCCTCGCGTAGCATGCATCATCATTAGCTTCACTGCCCACACCGTCGACCTTGTGTAGCCACATCCTAGCTCATTATCCCATGATTTCTCTCATTTCATTGCCCACGTTTTTCCCACCGATGAGGCCTTGGCAGCAGAGGTGTCACGCCTTGCCCAGGCTAGCCGTGTGGCTCGCTCATTCCTAACGGCCGATGATCGTGTCGTCGATTGCGCTGCACAACGAGTTTGACTAGGCAAGCCTGGGCGTCGGGATCCAGCCCCGCATCCTCCGCCTCGAGGGCCTGCGACGAAGCGCTCCGCATGCTCAAAATCACCCCAGCGATTTGGCCCTCACGTAGCATGCATCATCATTAGCTTCGTCGCCCACACTGTTGAGCTTGTGTAGCCACATCCCAGCTCATTATCCCACAATTTCTCTCATTCCGTTGCCCATGTTTTTCCCACCGATGAAGCCATGGCAGCAGGGGTGTCACACCTTGCCCAGGCTGGCCGTGGGGCTCGCTCATTGCTAACGGTCGACGATCGTGTCGTCGATCGCGCTGCGCAACGAGTCCGCCTAGGCAAGCCTAGGCGTCAGGATCCAGCCCCGCATCTGCCACCTCGAGGGCCTGCGACGAAGCGCTCCGCATACCGAAAATCCCCCCAGCGATTTGGCCCTCGCGTAGTATGCATGATCATTAGCTTCGCCGCCCATACCGTCGAGCTTGTGTAGCCACATCCCAGCTCATTATCCCATGATTTCTCTCATTTCATTGCCCATGTTTTTCCCCTCGATGAGGCCTTGGCAGCAGGGGTGTCACGCCTTGCCTAGGTTGGCCGTATGGCTCGCTCATTGTTAACAGCCGACGATCGTGTTGTCCATCGCGCTGCGCAACGAGTTCGCCTAGGCAAGCCTGGGCGTCAGGATGTAGCCCCGCATCTGCCACCTTGAGGGCCTGCGATGAAGCACTCCGCATGCTCAAAATCCCACCAGTGATTTGGCCCTCGCGTAGCATGCATCATCGTTAGCTTCGTCGCCCACACCGTCGAGTTTGTTTAGCCACATACCAGCTCATATCCCACAATTTCTCTCATTTTGTTGCCCAAGTTTGTTCCACTGATGGGGCCTTGACAGCAGAGGTGTCACGCCTTGCTCAAGCTGGTCGTGTGGCTCGCTTATTGCTAACGATCGACGATCGTGTCGTCGATCACACTGCACAATGAGTCCGCGAAGGCAAGCCTGGGCGTTGGGATGCAGCTCCGCTTCCGTCGCCTCGAGGGCCTGCGAAGAAGCACTCCGCATGCTCAAAATCACCCAGCGATTTGGCCATCGCGTAGCATGCATCATCATTAGCTTCGCCGCTCACACTGTCGAGCTTGTGTAGCCACATCCCAGCTCATTATCCCACGATTTCTTTCATTTCGTTGCCCAAGTTTTTCCCACTGATGAGGTCTTGGCAGCAAGGGTGTCACGCCTTGCTTAGGCTAGCTATGTGGCTCGCTCATTGTTAACAACCGACGATCGTATCATCGATCGCGCTGCACAACGAGTTCGCCTGAGCAAGCCTGGGCGTCGGGATGTAGCCCCGCATCTACCACCTCGAGGGCCTGCGATGAAGCACTCCGCATGCTCAAAATCCCACCAGCGATTTAGCCCTCGCGTAGCATGCATCATCATTAGCTTCGTCGCCCACATCGTCGAGCTTATGTAGCCACAATCCAGCTCATTATCCCATGATTTTTCTCTTTTCATTGCCCAAGTTTTTCTCACGGA
>JAJFZO010000539.1:100000-112500 GCA_021397835.1 Moringa oleifera | reverse complement strand
GCGTAGCATGCATCATCGTTAGCTTCGCCACCCACACCGTCGAGTTTTTCTAGCCACATCCCAGCTCATTATCCCACTATTCTCTTGTTTCGTTGCCCACATTTTTCCCACCGATGAGGCCTTGGAAGCAAGGGTGTCACGCCTTGCCCAGTCTGGTCGTGTGGCTCGCTCGTTGCTAACGGTCGACGATCATGTCGCCGATCGCGCTGCGCAACAAGTCCGCCTAGGCAAGCCTGAGCATCGGGATCAAACCTAACTTCCACCACCTTGAGGGCCTGCGACGAAGCACTCTGCATGCTCAAAATCCCCCCAGCGATTTGGCCCACGCGTAACATGCATCATCATTAGCTTCGCCGCCCACACCATCGAGCTTGTGTAGCCACATCCCAGCTCATCATGCCATGCCTGCTGGGGGCTGCCTGGGCGTGCCACCCGTGCGCAGGGTCAGTGCGACGCGGCCCCCCTGGCTCGCTCACTGGGCACTTAGTTGAGGGACAGGGACGTGGGGTCTAGCTCGCGATGGGCGCCCGCGGCCTGGCTGGTGCACCCAGCGTTGCCACACGCTGCGCGAGCAGCCCATGCCGTACCTGCTGGAGCCTGCCTGGGCGTGCCACCTGTGCCCAGGGTCCGTGCGATGCGGCCCCCCTGGCTTGCTCGCTGGGCATTTCGTCAAGGGACAGGGACGTGGGGGCTGGCTCTTGATGGGCGCCCGCGGCCTGGCTGGCGCGCCCACCGCTGCGGCACGCTGGGTGAGCAGCCCATGCCGTGCCTGCTGGGGGCTGCCTGAGTGTGCCAACTGTGCCAAGTGTCCATGCGACGTGGCACCCATGGCTTGCTCGCTGGGCACTTAGTTGAGGGACAGGGACGAGGGGGCTAGCTCGCGATGGACGCCTGTGGCCTGGTAGACGTGCCCTCCTCTGCCACACGCTGGGCACTTCGCCCATGTCGTGCCTGCTTGGGGCTGCCTGGGCATGCCACCCATGCCCAGGGTTCGTGCAACGTGGCACCCCTGGCTCGCACACTGGGCTGTCAGTTGAGGGGCAGGGAGGAGGGGGCTGGTTCGCGATGGGGGCCTGTGGCCTGGCTGGTGCGCCCACCGCTGCCGCACGCTGGTCTAGCAGCCCATGCCGTGCCTACTGGGGGCTTCCTGGGCGTGCCACCCGTGCCCAGTGTCCATGCGACGCGGCACCCCTGGCTCGCGTGCTGGGCAGTCAGTCGAGGGGCAGGGACGGGGGCTGGCTGGCGATGGGCGCCAGCGGCCTGGCTCGCGCGCCTACCGCTGCCGCACGCTGGTCTAGCAGCCCATGCCGTGCCTGCTGGGGGCTTCCTGGGCGTGCCACCTGTGCCCAGTGTCCATGCGACGCGGCCCCCCTGGCTCGCTTGCTGGGCACTTAGTCGAGTGATAGGTATGAGGGGGCTGGCTCGCGATGGGCACCTGTGTCCTGGCTGGCGCACCCACCACTGCCGCACGCTGGGCACTTGGCCCATGCCGTGCCTACTGGGGGCTGCCTGGGCGTGCCATCCGTGCCATGTGTCCATGCGACACGGCACCCCTGGCTTGCACGCTGGGCAGTCAGTCGAGGGGGCTGGCTCGCAATGGACGCCCGCGGCCTGGCTGGCGAGCCCACAGTTTCCGCACGCTGGGCGAGCAGCCCATGCCATGCCTGCAGGGGGCTTCCTGGGCGTGCCACCCATGCCCAGGATCCATGCGACGCGGCCCCCCTGGCTCGCTCGCTGGGCACTTAATCGAGGGATTGGGACGTGGGGCCTGGCTCGCAATGGCGCTCGCGGCCAGGTTGGTGTGCCAACCGCTGCCACACGTTGGGCGAGCAGCCCATGCTATGCCTGCTGGGGGCTACCTGGGCATGCCACCCGTGCCCAGGGTCCGTGTGATGCAGCCGTCCTGGCTTTCTCGCCGGGCACTTAGTCGAGGGACAGGGACGTTGGGGCTGGCTCGCGATGGGCACCCGCAGCCTGGCTGGCACGCTCACCGCTGCTGCACGCTAGGCGAGCAGCCCATGCCATGCCTGCTGGGGGTTGCCTGAGCGTGCCACCCATGCCCAGGGTCCGGGAGATGAGGCCGCCCTGGCTTGCTCACTGGGCACTTAGTCGAGGGACATGGACGTTGAGGCTGGCTCGCGATGGGCGCCTGTGGCCTGGCTGGCTCTCCCACCGCTGCCTCACACTGGGCGAGTAGCCCATGCTATGCCTGCTGGGGGTTGCCTGGGCGTGCCACCTATGCCCAGGGTCTGTGCGATGCAGCCCGCCTGGCTCGCTCACAGGGCACTTGGTCGAGGGACAAGGACGTGAGGGTTGGCTAGTGATGGGCGCCCGTGGTCTGGCTGGCGCGCCCACCTCTGCCGCACACTGGGCGAGCAGCTCATGCCGTGCCTGCTGGGGTCTGCCTGGGTGAGCCACCGATTCCCAGGGTCCGTGCGACGTGGCTACCCTGGCTCGCACGCTGGGCAGTCAGTGTTGGGGCAGGAGCGAGGGGGGCTGGCTCGCGATAGGCACCCGTGGCCTAGCTGGCGCCCCCACCTCTACCACACGCCGAGCACTTGGCCCATGCCGTATGTGCTGGGGGCTGTTGGAGCATGCCTCCCATGCCCAGGGTCCGTGCGACATGGCTACCCTGGCTCGCTCGCTGGGCACTTAGTCGAGGGATAGGGACCAGGGGGCTGGCTCGCGATGGGACCCCGTGGCCTGGCTGGTGCACCCACCGCTGCCACATGCTGGGCACTTGGCCCATGCTGTGCTTGCTGGGGGCTTCCTTGGTGTGCCATCTGCGCCCAGGGTCCATGCAACGCGGCTCCCCTGGCTAGCCCACTGGGCACTTAGTCGAGGGACAGGGACGTGGGCACTGGCTCGCGATTGGCACCCGCGGCCTTTTTGGCGCGCCCACCGTTGCCGCACACTGCGCAAGCAGCCCATGCCGTGCCTGCTGGGGGCTGCTTGGGCGTGCCAACCGTGCCCAGGGTCCGTGCGACGCGGCCCCACTGGCTAGCTCGCTGGGCACTTAGTCGAGGGACGGGGACAAGGGGGCTGGCTCGCGATGAGACCCCGTGGCCTGGCTGGTGCACCCACCGCTGCCACATGCTGGGCACTTGGCCCATGCCGTGGTTGCTGGGGGCTTCCTGGGCGTGCCATCCGTGCCCAGGGTCCATGCAACGCGGCTCCCCTGGCTCGCTCGCTGGGCACTTAGTCGAGGGACAAGGACGTGGGCGCTGGCTCGCGATTGGCGCCCGCGGCCTTTTTGGCGCGCCCACCGTTGCCGCACATTGGGCAAGCAGCCCATGCCGTGCCTGCTGGGCGCTGCCTGGGCATGCCAACAATGCCCTGGGTCCGTGCAACGCGGCCCCACTGGCTCGCTCGTTGGGTACTTAGTCGAGGGACAGGGACAAGGGGGCTGGCTCGCGATGGGCGCCTGTGGCCTGATTGGCGCGCCCTCCTCTGCCGCACGCTGGGCACTTTTCCCATGCCGTACCTTTTGGGGGCTGCCTGGGCATGCCTCCTGATCCCAGAGTTCGTGCGATGCAGCTCCCCTGGCTCACTCGCTGGGCAGTAAGTCGAGGCACAGGGACTACGGGGTTGGCTCGCGATGGGTGCCCGTGGCCTTGCTGGCGCGCCCACCTCTACCGCACGCTGGGCACTTGGCCCATGCCATGCCTGCTGGGGGCTGCCTTGGAATGCCACTCATGCCCAGGGTCCATGCGACGCGGCACCCTGGCTTGCACGCCAGGCAGTCAGTCGAGGGGCAGGGAAGAGGGGGCTGGCTCGCGATGGGCGCCCGCAGCCTGGCTGGCACGCTCACCGCTGCCGCACGCTGGGCGAGCTGCCCATGCCATGCCTGCTGGGGGCTTCCTGGGCGTGCCACCCTTGCCCAGGGTCCATGCGACGAGGCCGCCCTGGCTTGCTCACTGGGCACTTAGTCGAGGGACAGGGACGTTGGGGCTGGCTCGCGATGGGCGCCTGCGGCCTGGCTGGCGCGCCCACTGCTGCCTCACGCTGGGTGAGTAGCCCATGCTGTGCCTGCTGGGGGCTGCCTGGGCGTGCCACCTGTGCCCAGGGTCTGTGCGATGCAGCCCGCCTGGCTCGCTCACTGGGCACTTGGTCGAGGGACAGGGACGTGAGGGCTGGCTTGCGATAGGCGCCCGCGGTCTGGCTGGCGCGCCCACCGCTGCCGCACAATGGGCGAGCAGCTCATGCCGTGCCTGCTGGGGTCTGCCTGGGTGAGCCACCCATTCCCAGGGTCCGTGCGACGTGGCTACCCTGGCTCGCACGCTGGGCAGTCAGTCTTGGGGCAGGAGCGAGGGGGGCTGGCTCGCGATAGGCTCCCGTGGCCTAGCTGGCGCGCCCACCTCTACCACACGCCGGGCACTTGGCCCATGCCGTGTGTGCTGGGGGCTGCTGGAGCATGCCTCCCATGCCAAGGGTCCATCCGACATGGCTGCCCTGGCTCGCTCGCTGGGCACTTAGTTGAGGGAGAAGGACCAGGGGGCTGGCTCGCGATGGGACCCCGTGGCCTGGCTGGTGCACCCACCCCTGCCACGTGCTGGGCACTTGGCCCATGCCATGCTTGCTGGGGGCTTCCTGGGCGTGCCATCCGTGCCCAGGGTCCATGCAACGCGGCTCCCCCGGCTCGCTCGCTGGGCACTTAGTTGAGGGACAGGGACGTGGGCGCTGGCTCGCGATTGGCGCCCGCGGCCTTTTTGGCGCGCCCACCGTTGCCGCACACTGGGCAAGCAGCCCATGCCGTGCCTGCTGGGGGTTGCCTAGGCGTGCCAACCGTGCCCAGGGTCCGTGCGACGCGGCCCCACTGGCTCTCTCGCTGGGCACTAAGTCGAGGGACAGGGACAAGGGGGCTGGCTCGAGATGGGCGCCTGTGGCCTGACTGGCGCGCCCTCCTCTGCCGCACGCTGGGCACTTTGCCCATGCCGTGCCTTTTGGGGGCTGCCTGGGCATGCCTCCCGAGCCCATAGTCCGTGCAATGCAGCTCCCCTGGCTCACTCGCTGGGCAGTAAGTCGAGGCAGAGGGACTACAGGGCTGGCTCGCGATGGGCGCCCGTGGCCTTGCTGGCGCTCCCACCTCTACCGCACGCTGGGCACTTGGCCCATGCTATGCCTGCTGGGGGCTGCCTGGGCATGCCACTCATGCCCAGGGTCCATGCGACGAGGCACCCTGGCTTGCACGCCAGGCAGTCAGTCGAGGGGCAGGGAAGAGGGGGCTGGCTCGCGATGGGCGCCAACAGCCTGGCTAGCACACTCACCGCTGCCGCACGCTGGGCGAGCAGCCCATGCCATGCCTGCTGGGGGCTGCCTGGACGTGCCACCCATGCCCAGGGTCCGTGCGACGAGGCCGCCCTGGCTTGCTTGCTGGGCACTTAGTCGAGGGACAGGGACGTTGGGGCTGGCTCGCGATGGGCGCCTGCAGCCTGGCTTGCGCGCCCGTCGCTGCCTCACGCTGGGCGAGTAGCCCATGCTGTACCTGCTGGGGGCTGCCTGGGCGTGCCACCTGTGCCCATGGTCTGTGCGATGCAGCCCGCCTGGCTCGCTCACTGGGCACTTGGTCGAGGGACAGGGACGTGTGGGCTGGCTAGCGATAGGCGCCCGCGGTCTGGCTGGCGCGCCCACCGCTGCCGCACAATGGTCAAGCAGCTCATGCCGTGCCTGCTGGGGTCTGCCTGGGTGAGCCACCCATTCCCAGGGTCCGTGCGACGTGGCTACCCTGGCTCGCACGCTGGGCAGTCAGTCTTGGGGCAGGAGCGAAGGGGGCTGGCTCGCGATAGGCGCCCGTGGCCTAGCTGGCGTCCCCACCTCTACCACACGTCGGGCACTTGGCCCATGCCGTGTGTGCTGGGGGCTGCTGGAGCATGCCTTCCATGCCCAGGGTCCGTGCGACATGGCTACCCTGGCTCGCTCGCTGGGCACTTAGTCGAGGGACAAGGACCAGGGGGCTGGCTCGCGATGGGACCCCGTGGCCTGGCTGGTGCACCCACCGTTGCCATATGCTGGGCACTTGGCCCATGCCATGCTTGCTGGGGGCTTCCTGGGCGTGCCATCCGTGCCCAGGGTCCATGCAACACGGCTCCCCTGGCTCGCTCGCTGGGCACTTAGTCGAGGGACAGGGACGTGGGCGCTGGCTCACGATTGGCGCCCGCGGCCTTTTTGGCGCGCCCACCGTTACAGCACGCTGGGCACTTTGCCCATGCCGTGCCTTTTGGGAGCTGCCTGGGCATGCCTTCCGAGCCCAGAGTCCATGCGATGTAGCTCCCCTGGCTCACTCGCTGGGCAGTAAGTCGAGGCACACGGACTACGGGGCTGGCTCGTGATGGGCGCCCGTGGCCTTGTTGGCGCGCCCACCTCTACCGCACGCTGGGCACTTGGCCCATGCCATGCCTGCTGGGGGCTGCCTGGGCATGCCACTCATGCCTAGGGTCCATGCAACGCGGCACCCTGGCTTGCACGCCAGGCAGTCAGTCGAGGGGCAGGGAAGAGGGGGCTGGCTCGCGATGGGCTCCTGTGGCCTGGCAGGCGCGCCCACCGCTGCTGCACGCTGGGCGAGCTGCCCATGCCGTGCCTGCTGGGAGCTGCCTGGGCGTGCCACCCGTGCCCAGGGCCCGTGTGACGCGGCACCCCTGGCTCGCACGCTGGGCAGTCAGTCGAGGGGCAGCGACGGGGGGCCTGGGTGGTGATGGGCACCCGCGGCCTGGCTGGCGTGCCCACCGCTGCCTCACGCTGGGTGAGCAGCCCATGCCGTGCCTGCTGGGGACTTCTTGGGCGTGCCACCCATGCCCAGGGTCCTTGCGACGCAGCCCCCTGGCTCGCTCGCTGGGCACTTAGTTGAGGGACAGGGACGAGGGTGCTGGCTCGCGATGGGCGCCTATGGCCTGGCTGGCGCACCCACCGCTCCGCACGCTGGGCACTTGGCCCATGCCGTGCCTGCTGGGGGCTGCCTGGGCATGCCACCCGTGCCCAGGGTCCGTGCGACGCGGCCCCGCTGGCTTGCACACTGGGCAGTCAGTCGATGGGGCTGGCTCGCGATGGACGCCCGCGGCCTGGCTGGCGTGCCCACCACTGCCGCACGCTGGGCGAGCAGCCCATGCCATGCCTGCTGGGGGCTTCCTGAGCGTGCCACTCATGCCCAGGATCCATGAGATGCAGCCCCCCTGGCTCGCTTGCTGGGCACTTAGTCGAGGGACTGGGACGTGGGGGCTGGCTCACGATGGGCGTCAGCGGCCTGGCTGGTGCGCCCCACGCTGTAGCACGCTGGGCGAGCAGCCGATACCATGCCTGCTTGGGGCTGCGTGGGTGTACCACCCGTGCCCCAGGTCCGTGCGACGCGGCATCCCTGGCTTGCGCGCTGGGCAGTCAGTCGAGGGGTAGGGACGAGGGGGCTGGCTCGCGATGGGCGCCTGTGGCAGGGCTGGCGTGCCCACCGCTGCTGTACGCCAGGTGGGCAGCCCATGCTGTGCCTACTGGGGTCTGCATGGGTGTGCCATCCATGCCCAGGGTCCGTGCGATGCGGCACCCCTGGCTCGCATGCTGGGCAGTCAGTCGAGGGGCAGGGAGGAGGGGGCTGGCTCTTGATAGGGGCCCGCAACCTGGCTGGCGCGCCCTCCACTGCCGCACGCTGGGCGAGCAGCCCATGCCATGCCTGCTGAGGGCAGCCTAGGCGTGCCACCCATGCCCAGGGTCCGTGCGACGCGGCCCCCCTGGCTCGCTCGCTGGGCACTTAGTCAAGGGACTGGGACGTGGGGGCTGGCTCACGATGGGCTCCCGCGGCTAGGCTGGTGTGCCCACCGCTGCCGCACGCTGGGTGAGCAGCCCATGCCATGCCAGCTGGGGGCTGCCTGTGCGTGCCACCCATGGCCAGGGTCCATGCAACGCGGCACCCCTGGCTCGCACGCTGGGCAGTCAGTTGCGGGGCAGGGAGGAGGGGGCTGGTTCGTGATGGGCGCCCGCGACCCGGCTGCCGTGCCCACCGCTGCCGCACGTTGGGCGAGCAGCCCATGCCGTGCCTGCTGGGGGTTACCTGGGCGTGCCATATGTGCCAGGGTCCGTGCGACGCAGCCCCCCTGGCTCGCTCGCTGGGCACTTAGTCGAGGGACAGGGACGTGGGGGCTGGCTCGAGATGGGCACCCGCGGCCTTTCTGGCGTGCCCACCCATGCCCAGGGTCTGTCCGATGCGGCACCCCTGCCTCGTACTCTGGGCAGTCAGTCGAGAGGCAGGGACGAGGGGGCTAGCTCGCGATGGGAACTCGCGGCCTGGCTGCCACGCCCACCGCTGCCGCACGCTGGGCGAGCAGCCCATGCCATGCCTGCCGGGGGCTGCCTGGGCGTGCCACCTGTGCCTGCTGGTGGCTGCCTGGGCATGCGTACCATACCTAGGTTCCATGCGACACGGCTCCCCTGGCTCGCTCGCTCGGCACTTAGTCGAGGGATAGGGACGAGGGGGCTGGCTCGCGATGTGCGCCCGTGGCCTGGCTGGCGCGCCCACCGCTACCACACGCTGGGCACTTGGCCCTTGCTGAGCATACTGGGGGCTGCCTGGTCATGCCTCCCGTGCCCAGGATCTATCTGACACGGCTCCCCTGGCTCGCTCACTGGGCACTTAGTCGAGGGACAGGGATGAGGGGGCTGGCTAGCGATGGGCGCCTGTGGCTTGGCTGGCGTGCCCTCCTCTACCGCATGCTGGGCGCTTGGCCCATGCCTTGCTTACTGAGGTGGCCTGGGCATGCCACCCATGCCCAAGATCTGTCTGACGTGGCTCCCCTGGCTCGCTCGCGGGGCACTTAGTCGACGGACACGGACTAGGGGGCTGGCTAGCGATGGGCGCCTGTGGCCTGGCTGGCACGCCCTCCTCTGCCGCATGCTGGGCACTTGGCCCATGCTGTGCATACTGGGGCAGCCTGGGCATGCCACCCATGCCCAGGATCTGTACGACATGGGTCCCCTGGCTCGCTCGCTGGGCACTTAGTCGAGGGGCAGGGTCGAGGGGGCTGGCTCGCGATGGGCGCCAGTGGCCTGGCTAGTGCGCCCACTGCTTTCGCATGCTGGGCACTTGGCCCATGCCATGCATACTGGGGGCTGCCTGGGCATGCCTCCAATGCCTATGGTCTGTGTGATGCGGCTCCCCTGTCTCGCTTGCTGGGCACCTAGTCGAGGGAAAGGGACATGGGGGTTGGCTCGTGATGGGCACCCGTGGCCTTACTGGCGCGCCAACCTCTGCCGCACGCTGGGCGATCAGCCCATGCTGTGCCTGCTGGGGGCTGCCTGGGAGTGCCACACATGCCCAGGGTCCGTACAACACAACCCTTCTGGCTCGCTCGCTGAGCACTTAGTCGAGGGACAGTGACGTGGGGGATGGCTCGCAATGGGCGCCCACGACCTGGCTGGCACGCCCACCGCTGCCGCACGCTGGGCGAGCAGCCCATGCCATTCATGCTGGGGTTTGCCTGTGCGTGCCAGCTGTGCCTAGGGTCCATGCGACGCGACCCCCCTGCCTCGTTCGCTCGGCAGTTCATCGAGGGACAGGGACGAGGGGGCTGGCTCGCGATGGGAGCCCGTGGCCTGGCTGGTGCACCGACCGCTGCCGCATGCTGGGCACTTGGCCCATGCCGTGCCTGCTTGGGGCTGCCTGGGCATGCCTTCCGTGCCCAGGGTCCGTGCGACATGGCTCTTCTGGCTCGCTCGCTGTACACTTAGCCGAGGGACAGGGACGAGGGGGCTGGCTCGTGATGGGCGTCTGTGGCCTGGCTGACGCACCCTCCTCTGCCGCATGCTGGGCACTTGGCCCATGCCGAGCTTGCTGGGGGCTGCCTCGGAATGCCTTCTGTGCCCAGAGTCCATGTAACACGGCTCCCCTAGCTCGCTCGCCGGGCACTAAGTTGAGGGACAGGGACGAGGGGGCTGGCTCATGATGGGCGCCTGTGGCCTGGCTGGCGCACCCTCCTCTGCCGCATGCTTGGCACTTGGCCCATGCTGTGCTTGCTGGGGGCTGCCTTGGCATGCCTTTCGTGCCCATAGTCTGTGCGACACGGCTCCCCTGGCTCGCTCACCCGGCACTAAGTCGAGGGACAAGGACGAGGGGGCTGGCTCGTGATGGGAGCCGGTGGCCTGGCTGGTGCGCCCACCTCTACCGCACACTGGGCACTTAGCCCATGCAGTGCCTGCTGGGGGATGCCGGGGCATGCCTCCCATGCCAAGGGTCCTTGCAACGTGGCTCCCCTGGCTCACTCGCTGGGCACTTAGTCGAGGGACAGGGACCAGGGCGCTGGCTCGCGATGGGAGCCCGCGACATGGCTGGTGCGCCCACCGCTGCCGCATGCTGGGCACTTGGCCCATGCCGTGCCAGCTGGGGGCTGCCTGGGCATGCCTTCCGTGCCAAGGATCTATGTGATGTGGGTCCCCTGGCTCGCTCACTGGGCACTTAGTCGAGGGACAGGGTCGAGGGGGCTGGCTCGCGATGGGCGCCCGTGGCTTGGATGGCGCGCCCACTGCTGCCGCACGCTGGGCACTTGGGCCATGCCGTGCACACTGGGGGCTTCCTGGTCATGCGTCCCATGCCCAGGGTCTGTGCGACATAGCTCCGCTGGCTCGCTCGCTGGGCACTTAGTCGAGGGACAGGCACGTGGGGGCTGGTTCGCAATGGGTGCCTGTGGCCTGGCTGGCGCGCCCACCGCTGCCGCACACTGGAAAAGCAGCCCATGCCGTGCCTGCCGGGGACTGCATGCCACCCGTGCCCAGGGTCCGTGTGATGCGGCACCCCTGGCTCGCGCGCTGGGCAGTCAGTCGAGGGGCGTGGATGAGGGGGCTGGCTCGCAATCGGCGCCCGCGGCCTGGCTGGCGCGCCCACTGCTGCCGTACGCTGGGTGAGAAGCCCATGCCGTACCTGCTGGGGGCTGCCTGGGCGTGCCACACGTGCCCAGGGTCCGTGCGATGCGGACCCCCTGGCTCGCTCGCTGAGCACTTAGTCGAGGGACAGGGACGAGGGGGCTGGCTCGCGATGGGCACCCGCAGCCTGGTAGGCGCGCCCTCCTCTGCCGCATGCTGGGCACTTGGCCCATTCCGTGCTTGCTGGGAGCTGCCTGGGCATGCCTCCCATGGCCAGAGTCCGTGCGACACGGCTCCCCTGGCTCGCTCACTGGGCACTAAGTCGAGGGACAGGGACGAGGGGGCTGGCTCGTGATGGGCACTTGCGGCCTGGCTGGCGCGCCCATCTCGACCCCACGCTGGGCACTTAACCCATGCTGTTCACACTGGGGGCTGCTGGGGCATGCCTCCCGTGCCCAGAATCCATGCGACGTGGCTCCCCTGGCTCGCTCGCTGGGCACTTAGTCGAGGGACAGGGGGCTGGCTCGCGATGGGAGCCCGTGGCCTGGCTGGTGCGCCCACCGCTGCCGCATGCTGGGCACTTGGGCCATGCCGTGCATACTGGGGGCTTCCTGGTCATGCCTCCCATGCCCATGGTCTGTGCGATGCAGCTCCCCAGGATCACTCGCTGGGCACTTAGTCGAGGGACAGGCACATGGGGGCTGGTTCGCGATGGGCGCCCGCGGCCCTGCTGGCGCGCCCACAGCTGCCGCACGCTGGGAGAGTAGCCCATGCCATGCCTGCTGGGGACTGCCGGGGCATGCCACCCATGCCCAGGGTCCGTGCGATGCGGCACCCCTGGCTCGCTCGCTGGGCAGTCAATCGAGGGGCAGGGACGAGGGGCCTGGCTCGCGATGGGTGCTTGTGGCCTGGCTGGCGCGCCTACCGCTGCCGCACGCTGGGCGAGCAGCCCATGCCTTGCCTGCTGGGGGCTGCCTGGGCATTCCATACGTGCCCAGGGTCTGTGCGACGCGGCCCCCCTGTCTCGCTCGCTGAGCACTTAGTGGAGGGACAGGGACGTGGAGGCTGCCTCGCGATGGGCACTCGCGGCCTGGCTGGCGCACCCACCGCTGCCGCACGCTGGGCGAGCAGCCCACGCCCTGCCTGCTGGGGGCTGCCTGGGCGTGCCAACCATGCCTAGGGTCCATGCGACCCAGCCCCCCTAGCTCACTCGCTGGGCACTTAGCCGTGGGACAGGGACGAGGGGGCTGGCTCGCGATGGGTGTTTGTGGCCTGGCTGGCGCGCCCTGCTCTGCCGCATGCTGGGCACTTGGCCCATTCCGTGCTTGCTGGGGGCTGCCTGCACATGCCTCCCATGGCCAGAGTCCATGCGACACGGCTCCCCTGGCTCGCTCACTGGGCACTAAGTCGAGGGACAGGGACGAGGGGGCTGGCTCATGATGCGCGCCCGCGGCCTGGTTGGCGCGCCCACCTCTACCGTACACTTGGCACTTAGCCCATGCCATTCCCACTGAGGGCTGCTGGGGCATGCCTCCCGTGCGACATGGCTCCTCTGGCTCGCTCGCTGTGCACTAAGTCGAGCGACAGGGACGACGAGGCTGGCTTGCGATGGGCGCTCGTGGCCTGGCTGGCTCGCCAACCGCTGCCGCACACTGGGAACTTGGCCC
>JAJFZO010000539.1:90000-95000 GCA_021397835.1 Moringa oleifera | reverse complement strand
ACGTGCCCAGGCTGGCCGTATGGCTCGCTCGTTGCTAACGGCCGACGATCGTGTCGTCGATCGTGCTGCGCAACAAGTTCGCTTCTAGCCAAGCCTGAGCGTCAAGATCTAACCCCGGGTCCGCCTCCTCGAGGGCCTGCGACGAAGCACTCCGCATGCTACAAATCCCCCCAATGATTTGGCCCTCATGTAGCATGCATCATCATTAGCTTCGCCGCCCACACCATTGAGCTTGTCTGGCCACATCCCAGCTCATTATACCATGATTATTCTCGCTTCGTTGCCCAAGTTTTTCCCACCGATGAGGCCTTATCAGCAGGGCTGCCCAGGCTGGTCGTGTGGCTTGCTCGTTGCTAATGGCCGATGATCGTTTCGTCGATCGTGCTGCGCAACGAGTCCGCCTAGGCAAGCCTGAGCGTCGGGATCCAACCCCACGTCCACTGCCTCGAGGGCCTGTGATGAAGCACTCCGTATGCTCAAAATTCCCCCCAACGATTTGGCCCTCGCGTAGCATGCATCGTCGTTAGCTTCGCCACCCACACCGTTAAGCTTGTGTAGCCACATCCCAGCTCATTATCCTACGATTTTTCTCATTTCATTGCCCACGTTTTTCCCACCGATGAGGCCTTGGTAGCAAGGGTGTCACGCCTTGCCCAGGCTGGCCGTGTGGCTCGCTCATTGCTAACGACCGACGATTGTGTCGTTGATCACGCTGCGGAATGAGTTCGCCTAGGCAAACTTGGGCGTTGGAATCCAGCCCCGCATCCGCCACCTCGAGGGCCTGCGACGAAGCACTCTGCATGCTTCAAATCCCCCCAACGATTTGGCCCTTATGTAGCATGCATCATCATTAGCTTCGTCGCCCACACCATCGAGCTTGTCTAGCCACATCCCAGCTCATTATCCCATGATTACTCTCGCTTCGTTGCCCACATTTTTCCCACCGATGAGGCCTTGGCAGCAGGGGTGCCCAGGCTGGTCGTGTGGCTCGCTCGTTGCTAACGGCCGACGATCGTGTCATCGATCACGCTACACAACGAGTCCGCCTAGGCTAGCTTGGGCGTCGGGATCCAGCCCCGCATCCGCCACCTCGAGGGCCTGCGATGAAGCACTCCGCATGCTCAAAATCCCCCCAGTGATTTGGCCCTCGCATAGCATGCATCATCGTTAGCTTCACCGCCCACACCGTCAAGCTTATGTAGCCACATCCCAGATCATTATCCCACAATTTTTCTCATTTTATTGCCCACGTTTTTCCCACCGATGAGGCCTTGGCAGCAGGGGTGTCACAACGTGCCTAAGCTGGCCGTGTGGCTTGCTCGTTGCTAACGGCCGGCGATCGTGTCGTCGATCACGCTGCGCAACAAGTCCGCTTCTATTCAAGCCTAAGCGTCAAGATCCAACCCCGCGTCTGCTGCCTCGAGGGCCTAAGACGAAGCACTCCGCATGCTTGAAATCCCCCTAATGATTTGGCCCTAACGTAGCATGCATCATCGTTAGCTTCGCCGCCCACACCATCGAGCTTGTCTAGCCACATCCCAGCTCATTATCCCATGATTATTCTCGCTTCGTTGCCCACATTTTTCCCACCGATGAGGCCTTGGCAGCAGGGCTGCCCAGGCTGGTTGTGTGGCTCGCTCATTGCTAATGGCCGACGATTGTTTCGTCGATCGCGCTGCGCAACGAGTCCGCCTAGGCAAGCCTGAGCGTCGGGATCCAACCCCACGTCCACTGCCTCGAGGGCCTGTGATGAAGCACTCCGCATGCTCGAAATTCCCCCCAACGATTTGGCCCTCGCGTAGCATTCATCATCGTTAGCTGCGCCACCCACACCGTTAAGCTTGTGTAGCCACATCCCAGCTCATTATCCCACGATTTTTCTCATTTCGTTGCCCACATTTTTGCCACCGAGGAGGCCTTGGTAGCAGGGGTGTCATGCCTTGCCCAAGCTGGCCGTGTGGCTCGCTCATTGCTAACGGCCGACGATCGTGTCGTTGATCACGCTGCGCAACGAGTCCACCTAGGCAAGCTTGGGCGTCGGGATCCAACCCCGCATCCGCCACCTCGAGGGCCTGCGATGAAGCACTCCGCATGCTTCAAATCCCCCCAACGATTTGGCCCTCATGTAGCATGCATCATCATTAGCTTTGCCGCCCACACCATCGAGCTTGTCTAGCCACATCCCAGCTCATTATCCCACGATTATTCTCGCTTCGTTGCCTACGTTTTTCCCACTGATGAGGCCTTGGCAGCAGGGGTGCCCAGGCTGGTCGTGTGGCTCGCTCGTTGCTAACGGTCGACGATCGTGTCATCGATCACGCTACGCAACGAGTCTGCCTAGGCTAGCTTGGGTGTCGGGATCCAGCCCCGCATCTGCCACCTCGAGGGCCTGCGATGGAGCACTCCGCATGCTCAAAATCCCCCTAGCGATTTGGCCCTCGCATAGCATGCATCATCGTTAGCTTCACCGCCCACACCGTCAAGCTTATGTAGCCACATCCCAGCTCATTATCCCACAATTTTTCTCATTTTATTGCCCACGTTTTTTCCACCGATGAGGCCTTGGCAGCAGGGGTGTCACAACGTGCCCAAGCTGGCCGTGTGGCTCGCTCGTTGCTAACGGTCGACGATCGTGTCGTCGATCGCGCTGTGCAACAAGTCCGCTTCTAGACAAGCCTAAGCGTCGAGATCCAACCCCGCGTCCGCTGCCTCGAGGGCCTACGATGAAGCACTCTGCATGCTTAAAATCCCCCCAATGATTTGGCCCTCACGTAGCATGCGTCATCATTAGCTTTGTCGCCCACACCATCGAGCTTGTCTAGCCACATCCCAGCTCATTATCCCACGATTATTCTCGCTTCGTTGCCCACGTTTTTCCCACTGATGAGGCCTTGGAAGCAGTGGTGCCCAGGCTGCCTGTGTGGCTCGTTCGTTGCTAATGGCCAATGATCGTGTCGTCGATCGCGCTGCGCAACGAGTTCGCCTAGGCAAGCCTGAGCGTAGAGATCCAACCCCATGTCCGCCGCCTCGAGGGCCTGCGACGAAGCACTCTGCATGCTCTAAATCCCCCCAATGATTTGGCCCTCACGTAGCATGCCTCATCGTTAGCTTCGTCGCCCACACCATCGAGCTTGTCTAGCCACATCTCCGCTCATTATCCCATGATTATTCTCGCTTCGCTGCCCACGTTTTTCCCATCGATGAGGCCTTGGCAGCAGGGGTGCCCAGGCTGGCCATGTGGCTCACTCATTACTAACAGCCGACTATCGTGTCGTCGATCGCACTGCGCAACGAGTCCGCCTAGGCAAGCCTGAGTGTCGGGATCCAACCCCACGTCCGCCGCCTCGAGGGCCTGCGACGAAGCACTTCGCATGCTCAAAATTCCCCCTAACGATTTGGCCCTCACGTAGCATGCATCATCGTTAGCTTCGCCGCCCACACCATCGAGCTTGTGTAGTCACAGCCCAGCTCATTATCCCACGATTTTTCTCATTTTGTTGCCCACGTTTTTCCCTCCGATGAGGCCTTGGCAGCAGGGGTGTCACTCCTTGCCCAGGCTGGCCGTGTGGCTCGCTTATTGCTAACGGTCGACGATTGTGCCGTCGATCGCGCTGCGCAACGAGTCCGTCTAGGCAAGCCTGGGCATTGGGATCCAGCCCCGCATCCGCCGCCTCGAGGGCCTGCGATGGAGCACTCCGCATGCACGAAATCCCCCCAGCGATTTGGCCCTCACGTAGCATGCATCATCATTAGCTTCGCCGCCCACACCGTTGAGTTTGTCTAGCCACATCCCAGCTCATTATCCCATAATTTCTCTCATTTCGTTGCCCACATTTTTCCCACCGATGAGGCCTTAGCAGTAGAGGTGTCACGCCTTGCCCAGGCTGGCCGTGTGGCTTACCCGTTGCTAACGGCCGACGATCGTGTCGCCGATCACGCTGCGCAACGAGTCCGCTAAGGCAAGCCTGAGCGTCAGGATCCAACACAACATCCGTCGCCTCGAGGGCCTGCTACGAAGCACTCTGCATGCTCGAAATCCCCCCAGCGATTTGGCCCTCGCGTAGCATGCATCATCGTTAGCTTCGCCACCCACACTGTCGAGCTTGTGTAGCCACATCCCAGCTCATTATTCCACGATTTTTCTCATTTCGTTACCCATAATTTAGCGGATTTCGTTTCCCACGTTTTCCCCACTCCATTGGCTACTGATCGGCCGCCACAGCCACGCACCACCAGTTGGATGGGCACGGCAGCATGCCGCCCTGCCCATGGCATGTGCGCTGGGTTGCCCAAGCCTAGCACCTGCCCACGTGGGATGCGCAGGGGGGGAGGCACGCATGGCCTGTTGGCACCCAGCAACCTAGGTGACCACCTCCCCCCTAAAGAGTCTTAAATGAAATTTCACTCCCGGCAGGAGGAAACATCAATATGTCTGAGCCGTCATAATGGGTCTAAAAAATTATTTACTTGGAATTTTGAGCTGAAATTTTGTACATAAATGGAGAATATTCATATCTACCACCAGAAAAAATTTCAGAATTTTTTGGGCACTAAATTTTTTTTAATGAATTTTCTACCGCAGAAAATTGAAAAAATCATCAAAAATAGCCTGTGAGTCAAAATGATCCCAAACTTCAGGGGCAGACTCCTCATGAATTACACGAATTATTTGAGTCATTTCAGGACCAATTCCATGATGAAAAGATGATCAATTCACAACAATTTCGCAACAAGGCGTTGCGGCTAGTAGGCTGGGGCAGATGTGCATCTGCCTAGCCCATCGAGCATGCTGGCTGCCCTGTCCAGTGCACCTCCAGCATCCCCATGGCAGCCCTCAGGGTCCACCAGAGCCAGGGCCCACGGCCAAGGCCAGCCTGCCCATGAAATCAACGCCCACAGCATGTGCTGAGCCTCAAAGCGTGCTCGCGACCGGCTCGCGTGGGGCAGCCCTGGCAAGGCTGGCGCCGTGACTGCTGGCGACTGCTGTGGCACCCTGGCTC
>JAJFZO010000539.1:57500-87500 GCA_021397835.1 Moringa oleifera | reverse complement strand
CCTGCACCATGTCCAGTCCTCATGAGCCATCTCTTTATGACTCACGCATCGAGGACTTGACCGATAGCCATCGCGAGTGGGCTGCTCCAGTGAGCAGGCCCAAGCAGGTGTCAACACTTGCTTGTGATGCTTCCCACGGCATCACTTGGGCTGGGGCCCCGATGAGCATCCCATGTCTTCATCGTGCGACCATGCCATTGATATGTAAGGGGCTTACAAACCACCCCCACCAGAAGAGTGCGACATCCTCGTCGTGATACCTTCTAGATAAGCCTTGACCTTATCTTCAAATTGCCACAAAGTTACTGCCTTTTCCCAAGTAGCATCGGCTGCTTCCTCGCCATGCCATCGTACCAAGTATTCTGTCTGCCTGTTTTTCTTGCTCGCCCCAAGCGTTCTATGATCAAGGATCTCCGCGAGGTCCTTGGCAAAGTGCTTGCGAACCGTTGGGGGAGCTCTTTTTGCTTTCACCCGATCTGTGTTAACATCTTCATGATATTTCTTTAAGAAACTAACATGAAAAGTTGGATATACCTTAAATCGTTTGGGCAGCTGCAATCTATAGGCCACTTTGCCTACCTTCTTGACAACTTCGATCGGACCATCATACTTTTGTACGAGCCCTTTGTGGTATCTCTTATCTGTAACCTTTTTCCAGATTTGTGGGGTAAGTTTCAGCATCACTTTGTCCCCCACGTTGAACTCCAAGTCCCTTCAGTTTTCATCAGCATGCTTCTTCATTCGTTTGGCTGCCTTAGCCAAACTGTGGCGGGCTTGCTCCACCAGCTCTGTTTTGTCCCGAGCAAAGCGATAAGCTGCTGGAAAAGGCCCTTGCGATTTCTGTTTCGCAATCTCATGTGGAGTAAGGGGCTGCCTACCAAGAACTATCTCCGCTGGACTCATCCCTGTAGATGACGAGCGGTGGACATTGTAGCAGAACTGAGCTACGTCCAACAAATCCAACCAGTTCCGTTGGCTGGCAGTGACATAGTGCCTCAAATATTCCTCTAATAGTTGGTTCACTCGCTCGGTTTGGCCATCTGTTTGGGGATGATTGGCAGTGGAAAACTTCAATTCAGACCCCATCATGTTGAAAAGAGTAGTCCAAAACCGACCCGTGAACCGTGAGTCTCTATCACTGATTATGTCCTCCGGCAACCCGAAATACTTAACCACATCTCTCATAATTAGTTCAGCTGCAATCTCTGCTGGACAAGCTTGAGGTGCAGCAATGAAAATAGCATACTTTGAAAAACGATCTACCACCACAAGGATAGATCTCATACCTTTCACTTCTGGAAAACCAACGATGAAGTCCATGGAGATGGATTGCCATGGCTTCTCTGGAATGGGCAGGGGCTGTAGCAATCTTGCCTCCTTCTTTCTTTCAGTCTTGTCTTGTTGGCACACAAGACAAGTCTTGACATAGGACTCAACGTCTTCTTCCATCTTTGGCCAAAAGTATGACTTTCCCAGCAAAGCCATCATTCTCTCCACCCCTGGGTGACCAGCCCATTGAGGGTCATGAGTTTCCTTAAGCAACTCTCGCCTTAAGCCACCGCTGCTTGGCACAAATAGCCTACTGCCCTTGGCATACAGTAGGTCATTTTCCAGCCAATACTTCCGCACCAAGCCCTCGGAAACTTGTTACTTAAGCTTCACATAGTTCGAGTCCAAGTGAGACTGTTCTTTGACTCGATCACAAAACGTTGCTTGCACCAAAGACAACGCTGCCACATACGCTTCAACCTCTTTTCTGCTTAAAGCATCTGCCACCTGATTCTGCCTACCAGGTTTATGCAGCCACAGAAAATCAAACTCAGCAAGGAACTCTTGCCAATGTGCTTGCTTGGGAGTCAACTTCTTCTGGGTCTTGAAGTAAGTGTTCGCTACGTTGTCTGTCACCACTGTGAACTTCGTACCCAGCAAGTAGTGCCTCCACACATCCAAGCAATGCACCACTGCAGCCATTTCTTTCTCATGAACCGAATACCTCTGCTCCGCATCCTTTAACTTCCGACTCTCGAAAGCAATGGGGTGCCCCTCTTGCACCAAGACCCCTCCAATGGCCCCATCCGAAGTATTATTTTGTACCTCAAAAGGTTTCTCGAAATCTGGCAAGGCCAGAATGGGCTTCAAAGACACTGCTGCTTTTAGCTTCTCGAAAGCATCCTGACAAGCATCCGTCCAGCACCACACTTGCTCCTTCTTGAGCAGATCCGTCAAAGCGTTTACCTTCTTTGAGTACCCTTTGATGAATTTCCGATAGTAGTTGGCTAACCCAAGGAACGATCGCAAGTCAGAGATCTTCCTTGGCGTAGGCCAATCTACAATGGCCTCCACCTTTCGATCATCCATTCTGATTCGGCCCTTGCTGACCCGATGCCCCAAGAAATTCACTTCTTGACGGCAAAATTCGCACTTCTCTTTCTTGACATAGAGCTTGTATTTTCTTAACTTAGAAAAGACAGCCCTTAAGTGATTCACATGCTCAACTAGTGATTCACTATATACCACAATGTCATCCAAGTAAACAACCACAAATTCATCCAAGAATTCATATAGCACATCGTTCATCAAATTGCAAAATGTGGCAGGAGCATTTGTTAAGCCAAAAGGCATCACGAGAAATTCATAAGACCCGTACCTGATCACACATGTTGTCTTTGGCTCATCCTCTGCCTTGATCCTTACTTGCCAATACCCAGATCGCAAGTCCAGCTTTGTGAAGTAGGATGCTTTGGACAATCGATCAAACAAGTCAGCCACATTCGGGACAGGATACTTGTTTTTCACTGTTACCTTGTTCAGTGCTCGATAGTCCACACACATCCTCAAGGATCCATCTTACTTCTTTTGAAACAGCACCGGTGCACCATATGGAGCCTTTGAAGGTTGAATGAGGCCTGCATGCAACAATTCATCGAGTTGTTTCCTCAACTCAACCAACTCTAATGGAGACATTCTGTAAGGAGCTTTAGCCGGTGGTCTAGCTCTTGGTTCCAACTCAATTTCATGGTCAATTGCCCTCCTTGGTGGCAACTCTTTTGGTAAGTCAGGGGGCATTGGAGAAATCTTCCAAGACTTCCATCACCATGTCGAGTACTTCAACCCATTGATCAGGCTTGATCTTGATCAAGGCAGCCACGTATGCTTGATCACCCCTCTTTATCCCACTCTTGAATTGCTTGGTAGATTGCAATTCAATTCTTTTGTCTTTCGCTTGTTGACTACTCTCCATGGCAGCAACAAAGCATGAATTTCCCTCATCGCCTATGAGCATCCCTCGAAGGTGTGGAATCACCAACACTTTGGCCAAGGCCAAAAACTCGATCCCCAATATCAAGTCAAAGTCATCGAGGGGTACCACGGTTAGGTTGCATTGCCCTAACCATTTGTCCACCTTCAAGTTGCACACCGCTGAGCCTAAGATAGGCTTCGCCTCCGAATTCACTGCTTTCAGCTTGGTGGAGTTTTTCACAACGGTCAAGCCCAATGAACCAGCCACACGTTGTGCCACAAAATTATTGGTAGCACCCGTGTCTACCATAGCTTGCATAGCTTTCCCATTGACTTGCACCATCACGTACATCAAGCCTTTGTATTGGACTTGACTGCCCGTCGTGATCGCATTCAATAGTTGGAGGGGGTTCACCCGTGATGGCCCTTCATTCGAGTTCTCCTCCTCCTCTTGCGCTATCAAAGCGTTTAGTTTTTCCCGCTTTGGGCACTCTCTAGCCATGTGTGGTCCACCACAAATAAAGCATCCCGTAGGATTCTTCCCTTTGTCTTGTGAAGGGGACTTGTCGCCACCCTTCCGATTCCCACCGTTGTCTTTCTTGCCACCATTAGGCTTTTTGCCATCCTTTTGGCCAAAAGCCTTTTGGTTTTTCTTTCTGCCATCATTTTTCTTCTTCCCACCTTGTGAATTGGACGCACCTGCGTACTTGTAATCTACAAGCTTTTCTGCAGCGGCAATTGCGCTTGGCAAGTCTCCCACAGCTTGCCTTCGTAACTCAGCCTGCGCCCAAGGCTGTAACCCAGATAAGAAATTGAACATCTTATCCTCCTCTGACATATTTTTGATGTCCAGCACAAGGAGCTAAACTCCTTCACGTACTCTCGCACCGAACCAGAGTGCTTGAGCTTCTTGAGGGATTCCCTTGCAACCCAAGCAGTGTTGCAAGGAAGGAATTGATCCTTCAATTCCTTTTTCAACACCTCCCACGTCTCGATCTTTGGCCTTCCTGCACTAGCGTCGTCCTCCATTCGAGTTCGCCACCAGAGCTTTGCGTCTCCTTGCAAATACATACTGGTGATTGTCACTCACTCTTCCTCTGGGATTCGGGCAGCTTTGAATTACTGCTCAATATCCCACAGAAAGTTCTCAAGCTCCTTGGAGTTTCGACTACCATCGAAGGACTTTGGGTCAGGTACTGTGATTTTGGATGGGCCACCTTCCCCGTGCTTTAAGATGTTCATCACTGCCCTCTTTAGCAAGGTGAGCTCATCTCTCAAATCTCTTTCCCCTTCCCTCACCGTGTCTGTCAAAGATACAATATCTTCCATGACAGATGCGAAGCGAACATCCACGTCCCTTCGTATTTCCACCAACACGTTCTGGGCCACCCTCAGCTGCTCTGTATGTTGTTCAGTTTGAACAGCAAGACTTACAGAATCATCCGCTTGAGGAGCACCCAGGAAATCCTCCAGATGGGTCAGCCTTTCCCTTATCTCGTTCATCGCAACTAACCAAAGTTGCCAACACAACCAGGCTCTGATACCAAATTGTCACACGATTGAGCTCTATGCTCGAATTTTCACCGAGTGATGGCATGAGTAACACCCAACTCGTCAGCCAATCCGCCACGAATGCCCTCAATCTCAAGTGAGCTTTATGCTAGGAGCACACACCCACGCACACAAGAGAGAATAAAAGAGAGACACAAGTGTTTACGGGAACCAATCCCAACCTTTTTCACTAACAAGTAAGGATTTACACTCTAGACGCAGCAGGACATCACACCTTTGATGACTCTGCCTCTGGGTTTATATAGCCTACAAAACTTGGCAGTTGACACCCCCAACTGCCCTAGGGTAATGGGGTTTCATCCCCACAAAACCAGCCCCACATGCAGCTTTGACTCCAGCCCCTTGCGACAAGTGTCCCACTCCTTTGCAAGTGCTTGGTAACCACTGGTAACTGCTGGTAACCACTGGTAACTGCTGTCAACTGCTGCAAACTGCTGTAAACTGCTGGAAACTGCTGCCAGCTTCGTGGGCTAAGCCCATCAAGTGCACCCCGAGTGCCTCGTACTCATTTGCGTGCCCGGTAAGGTGCCAACGCGACCTCGTGTCTGTTTTTCTGTCAGTGTTCTGCTCACCCGCTGCCCAGGTGCCCTGCACCATGTCCAGTCCTCATGAGCCATCTCTTTATGACTCATGCATCGAGGACTTGACTGATAGCCATCGCGAGTGGGCTGCTCCCGTGAGCAGGCCCAAGCAGGTGTCAACACTTGCTTGTGATGCTTCCCACGGCATCACTTGGGCTGGGGCCCCGATGAGCATCCCATGTCTTCATCATGCCACCATGCCATTGATATGTGAGGGGCTTATAGTAGGCAACTATCCTACCATCGAAAGTTGATAGGGCAGAAATTTGAATGATGCGTCACTGGCACGATGGCCTTGCGATCCGTCGAGTTATCATGAATCATCAGAGCAACGGGCGAAGCCCTCGTCGACCTTTTATCTAATAAATGCGCCCCTTCCAGAAGTCGGGGTTTGTTGCACGTATTAGCTCTAGAATTTCTACGATTATCCGAGTAGTAGGTACCATCAAACAAACTATAACTGATTTAATGAGCCATTCACAGTTTCACAGTCTAAATTAGTTCATACTTACACATACATGGCTTAATCTTTGAGACAAGCATATGACTACTGGCAGGATCAACCAAGTAGCATCCTTCGAGACGCCACGCCAACTAAGACCGAAGCGTGCCGCAAGGCTCGCTAAGGCAAAAGCTGTCGCAGTCGTCGTTCAAAATCGATGGGACGTGGGACAAATGCTTTCGCTTGGATAGGCAGAGGCCGAGGCCACTCCTGTCGCAATACGTTTTGCACCCGAGGGGACAACCGATCTCTCGTGTGCCAAAGCAGCCGCATGCCAAAGCAAGCGGCGCTTGGAGCACGAGGCCCGGATTAGGTTTCCACCCATGCCCACGAGGGACATGGTGCAAAGACAACCGACTTGAATCATCAAATTCCATTTGTGAAGGCACGAGACATAGGGTCCCGAGGTCACCCACGAAACGCCAACGTATGGCTCGGGGTCGAGCTTGAAGCGACGTGCTAGTTGACAGTTCAATGCGAGAGCATGGAGCCTGCCAATGCGCACGACTAGATCACCACTCACACGCAGCATGTACAAATGGGCAGCAACAGCACCAAGCGAGCTGCAAGTCGATGAGCGAAATGCCCATCGATCATGTAGGTCATCGTGTGCCGCCGCACCCAAGCCGCTAAACACGAAATTGTTTCAATAGCAAGGGACGATTCTTCAATGGAAAGGGACCACCGATGAGGCCTTGGCAGCAGGGGTGCACAACGTGCCCAGGCTAGCCGTGTGGCTCGCTCGTTGCTAACGACCGACGATCGTGTCGTTGATCGCGCTGCGCAACAAGTCCCCTTCTAGGCAAGCCTGAGAGTCGAGATCCAACCCCGCGTCTGTCGCCTCGAGGGCCGGCAATGAAGCGCTCCGCATGCTTGAAATCCCCCTAATGATTTAGCCCTAACGTAGCATGCATCATCGTTAGCTTCGCCGCCCACACCATCGAGCTTGTCTAGCCACATCCCAGCTCATTATCCCATGATTATTCTCGCTTTGTTGCCCACATTTTTCCCACTGATGAGGCCTTGGCAGCAGGGGTGCCCAGGCTGGCCGTGTCGCTCGCTCATTGCTAACGGCCGACGATCATGTCGTCGATCACGCTGCGCAACGAGTCCGCCAAGGCAAGCCTGAGCATTGGGATCCAACCCCACGTCCACCGCCTTGAGGGCCTGCGACAAAGCACTCCGCATGCTCGAAATTCCCCCCAATGATTTGGCCTTCGCGTAGCATGCATCATCGTTAGCTTTGCCGCCCACACCATCGCAATTGTGTAGCCACATCCCAGCTCATTATCCCATGATTTTTCTCATTTCGTTGCCAACGTTTTTCCCACCGATGAGGCCTTGGCAGCTGGGGTATCACGCCTTGCCCAGGCTGGCCGTGTGGCTCGCTCATTGCTAACGGCCAACGATCGTGTCGTCGATCGCGCTGCGCAACAAGTCTGCCTAGGCAAGCCTGGGCGTCGGGATCCATCCCCGCATCCGCCACCTTGAGGGCCTGCAATGAAGCACTCCGCATGCTCAAAATCCCCCCAGTGATTTGGCCCTCGCGTAGCATGCATCATCGTTAGCTTCGCTGCCCACACCGTCGAGCTTGTGTAGCCACATCCCAGCTCATTATCCCACGATTTTTCTCATTTTGTTGCCCACGTTTTTTCCACTGATGAGGCCCTGGCAGCAGGGGTGTCACGCCTTGCCCAGGCTGGCCGTGTGGCTCGCTTGTTGCTAACTGCCGACGATCATGTCGCCGATTGCGCTGCGCAACGAGTCCGCCTAGGCAAGCCTGAGTATCGGGACCCCATATCCGCTGCCTCGAGGGCCTGCAACGAAGCACTCTGCATGCTCAAAATTCTCCCCAGCGATTTGGCCCTCACGTAGCATGTGTCATTGTTAGCTTTGCCGCCCACACCGTCGAGCTTGTGTTGCCACATCCCAGCTCATTATCCCACGATTTTTCTCATTTTTTTGCCACGTTTTTTCCACTGATGAGGCCCTGGCAGCAGGGGTGTCACGCCTTGCCCAGGCTGGCCGTGTGGCTTGCTTGTTGCTAACTGCCGACGATCATGTCGCCGATCGCGCTCCGCAACGAGTCCGCCTAGGCAAGCCTGAGTGTCGGGACCCCATATCCGCTGCCTTGAGGGCCTGCGACGAAGCACTCTGCATGCTCAAAATTCTCCCCAGCGATTTGGCCCTCACGTACCATGTGTCATCGTTAGCTTTGCCGCCCACACCGTCGAGCTTGTGTTGCCACATCCCAGCTCATTATCCCATGATTTTTCTCATTTCGATGCCCACAATTTAGTGGATTTCGTTTCCCATGTTTTCCCCACTCCGTTGGCTACTGATCGGGCATCCCACACTCTTCGGCCAACGTCGCCGGCTGCCTGCCTGCCGGCGGTGGTGGCCGCCACAGTTACGCACCACTTGCTGGACGGGCAAGGCAGAAAGCCGCCCTGCCCATGCCATGCGCGCTGGGTTGCCCAAGCCCAGCGCCTGCCCACGTGGGATGGGCATGTGGGGAGGCACGCATGGCCTGTTGGCACCCAGCAAGCTAGGTGACCACCTCCCCCCTAAAGAGTCTTAAATGAAATTTCACTCCCGGTAGGAGGAAACATCAATATGTCTGAGCCGTCATAATGGGTCTAAAAAATTATTTGCTTGGAATTTTAAGCTAAAATTTTTTACATAAATGGAGAATAATCATATCTACTACCAGAAAAAATTTCAGAATTTTCTAGGCACCAAATATTTTTTAATGAATTTTCTACAGTCAAAAATTGAAAAAATCATCAAAAATAGCCCGTGAGTATAAATGATCCCAAACTTCAGGGGCAGACTCCTCATGAATTACACGAATTATTTGAGTCATTTTGGGACCAATTCCATGATGAAAAGACAGTCAATTCACAACAAATTTGCAACTGGGCATTACGGCCAACAGGCAGGGGTAGTTGTGCCACTGCCTGGCCCATGGTGCATGCTGGCTGCCCTGTCCAGCGCACCTCCAGCCACCCCATGGCAGCCCTCAGGGTCCACCAGAGCCAAGGGCCACGGCCAAGGCCAGCTTGCCCATGAATTCAACGCCAACAGCATGTGCTGAGCCTCACAGCATGCTCGCGGCTGGCTCGCGTGGGGCACCTCTGGCAAGGCTGGCGCCTTGCCTGCTGGCGACTGCTGTGGCACCCCTGGCTCGTACGCTGGGCAGTCAGTCGAGGGGCAGGGACGAGGGGGCTGGCTCGCGATGGGCACCCATGGCCTGGCTGGCGCGCCCACCGCTGCTGCACGCTGGGCGAGCAGCCCATGCCATGCCTGCTGGGGGCTGACTGGGCGTGCTACCCGTGCCCAGGGTCCGTGCGACACGGTGCCCCTGGCTCGCACACTGGGCAGTCAGTCGAGGGGCAGGGACGAGGGGGCTGGCTCGCGATGGGCGCCCGCGGCCTTGCTGGCGCGTCCACAGCTGCCGCAGGCTAGGCGAGCAGCCCATGCCGTGACTGCTGGGGGCTGCATGGGCATGCCACCCCATGCCCAGGATCCATGCGACGCAGCCCCCCTGGCTCGCTCCCTGGAAGCTACGTCGAGGGACAGGGACGTGGGGACTTGCTCCCGATGGGCGCCCGCGGCCTGGCTGGCGCGCCCACCGCTGCCGCACACTGGGCGAGCAGCCCATGCCGTGCTTGCTGGGGGCTACTTGGGCGTGCCACCTGTGCCCAGAGTCCGTGCAATTCGGCATGCCTGGCTCGCACGCTGGGCAGTCAGTCGAGGGGCAGGGATGAGGGGGCTGGCTGCCCTCCGCACGCAGGGCGAGCAGCCCATGCCGTGCCTGCTGGGGGCTGCCTTGGCGTGCCACCAGTTCCCAGGGTCCGTGCGACGCGGCGCCCCTGGCTCGCAAGCTCGGCAGTTAGTCAAGGGGCAGGGACGAGGAGCTGGCTACTGCTGCCGCACGCTGGGCGAGCAGACCATGCCGTGCCTGCTGGGGGCTGCTTGGGTGTGCAACCCATGCCCAGGGTCCGTGCGATGCTGCCCCCCTGGCTCGCTCGCTGGGCACTACGTCGAGGGACAAGGACAAGGGGGCTGGCTCGCGATGGGCACCCGTAGCCTAGCTGGCGCGCCCACCGCTGCTGCACGCAGGGCGAGCAGCCCATGCTCTTCCTACTGGGGGCTTCCTGTGCGTGCCACCCATGTCAAGGGTCCATGCGACACGGCACACCTGGCTCGCAAGCTGCGCAGTCAGTCAAGGGGTAGGGACGAGGGGGCTGGCTTGCGATAGGCGCCGCGGCCCGGCTGGCGCGCCCACCACTGCCGCACACTGGGTGAGCAGCCCATGCCGTGCCTGCTGGGGGCTACCTGGGTATGCCACCCGTGCCCAGGGTCCGTGCGATGCAGCCCTGCTGGCTCGCTCGCTGGGCACTACGTCGAGGGACAGGGATGTGGGGGTTGGATCGTGATGGGCGCCCGCGGCCTGGCTGGCACACCCACCGTTGCTGCACGCTGGGCGAGCAGCCCATGCCGTTCCTGCTGGGGGCTTCCTGGGCGTGCCACCCGTGCCAAGGGTCCATGCGACACGGCACACTTGGCTCGCACGCTGGGCAGTCAGTCAAGGGGCAGGGACGAGGGGGCTGGGTCGCGATGGGCGCCCGCGGCCTTGCTGACGCATCCACCACTGTCGCACGCTAGGCGAGCAGCCCATGCCGTACCTGCTGGGGGCTGCATGGGCATGCCACCCCGTGCCTAGGATACATGCGACATGGCCCCCCTGGCTCGCTCGCTGAGCAGGCAGTCGAGGGACAGGGACGTGGGGGCTGGCTCGTGATCGGCGCCCGCGGCCTGGCTGGCGCGCCCACCACTGCCGCACGCTGGGCAAGCAGCCCCTGCCGTGCCTGCTGGGGGCTGCCTGGGCGAGCCACCCATGCCCAGGGTGCGTGCGACGCGGGCCCCCTGGCTCGCTCGCTGGGCACTTAGTCGAGGGACAGGGACGTGGGGACTTGCTCCTGATGGGTGCCCGCGGCCTGGCTGGCGCGCCCACCGCTGCCGCACACTGGGCGAGCAGCCCATGCCGTGCTTGCTGGGGGCTGCCTGGGCGTGCCACCTATGCCCAGGGTCCGTGCAATTCGGCACCCCTGGCTCGCACGCTGGGCAGTCAGTCGAGGGGCAGGGATGAGGGGGCTGGCTGCTCTCCGCACGCAGGGCGAGCAGCCAATGCCGTGCCTGCTGGGGGCTGCCTTGGCGTGCCACCAGTTCCCAGGGTCCGTGCGACGCGGCGCCCCTGGCTCGCAAGCTCGGCAGTAGTTGAGGGGCAGGGACGAGGGGCTAGCTACTGCCGCCGCACGCTGGGCGAGCAGACCATGCCGTGCCTGCTGGGGGCTGCTTTGGCGTGCCACCCATGCCCAGGGTCCGTGCGATGCTGCCCCCCTGGCTCGCTCGCTGGGCACTACGTCGAGGGGCAAGGACGAGGGGGCTGGCTCGCGATGGGCACCCGTGGCCTTGCTGGCGCGCCCACCGCTGCTGCACGCAGGGCAAGCAGCCCATGCTTTTCCTACTGGGGGCTTCCTGTGCGTGCCACCCGTGCCAAGGGTCCATGCGACACGGCACACCTGGCTCGCATGCTAGGCAGTCAGTCGAGGGGTAGGGACGAGGGGGCTGGCTTGCGATAGGCGCCCGTGGCCCGGCTGGTGCGCCCACCACTACCGCACACTGGGCGAGCAGCCCATGCCGTGCCTACTGGGGGCTACCCGGGTGTGCTGCTCGCTCGCTGGGCACTACGTCGAGGGACAGGGATGTAGGGGTTGGCTCGCGATGGGCGCCGGCGGCCTGGCCTGCACACCCACCGTTGCTGCACGCTGGGCGACCAGCCCATGCCGTTCTTGCTGGGGACTTCCTGGGCGTGCCACCCGTGCCAAGGGTCCATGCGACACGGCACACTTGGCTCGCACGTTGGGCAATCAGTCGAGGGGTAGGGACGAGGGGGCTGGCTCGCGATAGGCGCCCGCGGCTGGGCTTAGGCGCCCACCGCTGCCGCACACTGGGCGAGCAGCCCGTGCCGTGCCTGCTGGGGGCTGCCTGGGCGTGCCACCCGTTCCCAGGGTCCGTGCGACGTGGCACCCCTAGCTCGCAAGCTCGGCAGCCAGTCGAAGGGTAGGGACGAGGGGGCTGGCTACCGCAGCCGCAGGCTGGGCGAGCTGCCCATGCCGTTCGTGCTGGGGGCTTCCTGGGCGTGCCGCCCATGCCAAGGGTCCGTGCGACACGGCACCCCTGGCTCGCACGCTGGGCAGTCAGTCGAGGGGTAGGGACGAGGGGGCTGGCTCGCGATAGTCGCCCGCGGCCTGGCTGGCGCGCCCACCGCTGCCGTACACTAGGTGAGCAGCCCATGCCGTGCCTGCTGGGGGCTGCCTGGTCATGCTACCTGTTCCCAGGGTCTGTGTGACGCGGCTCCCCTGGCTCGCACGCTCGGCAGTCAGTCGAGGGGCAGGGGCGAGGGAGCTGGCTACCGCTGCCGCACGCTGGGCGAGCAGACCATGCCGTGCCTGCTGGGGGCTACCTGGGTGTGCCACCCGTGCCCAGGGTCCATGCGACATGGCCCCCCTGGCTTCCTCGCTGGGCATTTCGTCGAGGGACAGGGAAGTGGGGGCTGGCTCGCGATTGGCACCCGCAGCCTGGCTGGTACTCCCACCGCTGCCACACACTGGGCGAGCAGCCCATGCCTTGCCTGCTGGGGGCTGCCTGGGCGTGCCACCCATGCCAAGGGTCCGTGCGACGCGGCCCCCCTGGCTCGCTCACTGGGCACTTAATCGACGGACAGGGACGTGGGGGCTGGCTCGCGATGTGCTCCCGCGGCCTTGCTGGCGAGCCAACCGCTACCGCACGTAGGGCAAGCAGCCCATGCCGTGCCTTGTGGGGGCTGCCTCGGCGTGCCACCCATGCCCATGATCTGTGCGACGCGGCACCCCAGGCTCGCATGATGGGTAGTCTGTCTAGGGGCAGGGATGAGGGGGCTGGCTCGCGATGGGCGCCCGCGGCCTGGGTGGCGCGCCTACCGCTGTCGCATGCTAGGCGAGCAGCCCATGCCGTGCCTGTTGGGGGCTGCCTGGGCGTGCCACCCATTCCCAGGGTCCGTTCAACACGGCACCCCTGGCTTGCACGCTGGGCAGTCAGTCGAGGGGCAGGGATGAGGGGGCTTGCTATCGCTGCCGCACGCTGAGCGACCAGACCATGCCGTGCCTGCTGGGGGCTGCCTTGGCGTGCCACCTGTGCCCAGGGCCCATGCGAAGTGGCCCCACTGGCTCCCTCGCGGGGTACTTCATCGAGGGACAGCGACGTGGGGGCTGGCTCGCGATGGGCGCCCGCGGCCTAGCTGGCACACCCACCGCTGCCGCATCGTGGGCGAGCAGCCCATGCTGTGCCTGCTGGGGGCTGCCTGGGTGTGGCATCCGTGGCCAGGGTCAGTGCGACGCGGCCCACCTGGCTCGCTCACTGGGCACATAGTCGAGGCACAAGGACGTGGGGGCTGGCTCGCGATTGGCGCCGGCGGCCTGGCTGGCGCGCCAACCGCTGCCGCACGCTGGGTGAGAAGCCCATGCCGTGCCTGCTGGGGGCCTCCTGGGCATGCCACCTGTGCCCATGGTAAGTGCGACACGGCACCCCCGGCTCGCATGCTGGACAGTCTGTCGAGGGGCAGGGGCGATGGGGCTGGATCACAATGAGCGCCCGCGGCCTGGCTGGCGCGCCCGCTGCTGCCGCATGCTGGGCGAGCAGCCCGTGCCGTGCATGCTGGGGGCTGCCCGGGCATGCCACCCGTGCCCTGGGTCCGTGCGACACGGCACCCCTGGCTCGCACGCGGGGCAGTCAGTCGAGGGGCAGGGACGAGGGGGCTGGCTCGCGATGGGAGCCCAAGGCCTGGCTGGCGTGCCCACCGCTGCTGCACGCTGGGCGAGCAGCCCATGCCGTGCCTGGTGGGGGCAGCCTGGGCGTGCCATCCGTGCCTAGGGTCCATGCGACGCGGCCCCCCTGGCTCGCTCGCTAGGCACTTAGTCGAGGGACAGGGACGTGGGGGCGTGCTCGCGATGCGCGCCCGCAGCCTGGCTAGCGCGCCCTCCTCTGGCGCATGCTGGGCACTTGGCCCATGCCGTGCCTGCTGGGGGCTTCCAGGGCATGTCTCCCGTTCCTAGGGTCTGTGCGACGCGGCTCCCCTAGCTCGCTCGCTGGGCACTTAGTCGAGGGATAAGGACGAGGGGGCTGGCTGCGATGGGCGCCTGTGGCCTGGCTGGCGCGCCCACCGCCGACACACGCTGGGCACTTGGCCCATGCCGTGCCTGCTGAGGGCTGCCTGGGCAAGCCTCCCGTGCCCAGGGTCTGTGCAGCACGGCCCCCCTGGCTCGCTCGCTGGATACTTAGTCGAGGGACAGGAACGTGGGGGCTGGCTCGCGATAGGCGCCCGCGGCCTGGCTGGTGCCCCGACCGCTGCCGCACGCTGGGCGAACAGCCCATGGCATGCCTGCTTGGGGTTACCTGGCCGTGCCACACGTGCCCAGGGTCCATGCGACGTGGCCCCTGTGGCTCGCTCGCTGAGAACTTAGTCAAGGGACAAGGACGTGGGGGCTGGCTCGCGAGGGGCACCCGCGGCCAGGCTGGCGCGTCCACTGCTGCCGCACGCTGGGTGAGCAGCCCATGCCTTTCCTGCTGGGGGCTGCCTGGGTGTGCTACCCGTGCCAAGGGTCCATGCGACGTGGCCCCCCTGGCTCGCTCGCGGGGCACTTAGTCGAGGGACAGGGAGGTGGGGGCTGGCTCGTGATGGGCGCCCGCAGCTTGGCTGGCGCACACACCACTGCCGCATGCTGGGTGAGCAGCCCATGCCGTGCCTGCTGGGGGCTCCTAGGGCAAGCCTCCTGTACCCAGGGTCCATGGACACAGCTCCCCTGGCTCACACGCTGGGCACTTAGTCGAGGGACAGGAATGAGAGGGCTGGCTCGCGATGGGCGACTGTGGCCTGGCTGGTGCGCCCTCCTCTGCCGCACACAGGGCCCTTGGCCCATGCCGTGCCTGCTGGGGGCTGCCTGGGCGTGCCACCCTTGCCCAGGGTCCATGCAACGCGGCCACCCTGGCTCGCTCGCTGGGCAGTCAGTCGAGGGACATGGACGTGGGTGCTGGCTCGCGATGGGCGCCCGCAGCCTGGCTGGCGCGCCCTACGCTGCCGCACGCTGGGCGAACAGCCCATGCCGTACCTGCTGGGTGCTGCCTGGGCATACCACCCATGGCCAGGGTCCGTGTGACGCGGTACCCTGTCTCACTCGCTGAGCACTTAGTTGAGGGACAGGGATGAGGGGGCTGGCTCGCGATGGGCGCCTGTGACCTGGCTGGCGCGCCCTCCTCTGCCACATGCTAGGCACTTGGTCCATAACGTGCCTGCTGGGGGCTGCCTGGGTCTGCCTCCCGTGCCCAGAGTCCGTGCAACGTGGCTCCCCTGGCTCACTCGCTGGGCACTTTGTCCAGGGACAGGGAAGAGTGGGCTGGCTCGCGATGGGCGCCTGTGGCCTGGCTGGAGCGCCCTCCTCTGCAGCACGATGGGCACTTGGCCCATGCCGTGCCTGCTGGGGGCTGTCTGGGCATGCCTCCCGTGCACAGGGTCCGTGTGACATGGCCCCCCTGGCTTGCTCGCTGAGCAATTTGTCGAGGGACAGGGACGTGGGGGTTGGCTCGCCCTGGGCGCCCGCGGCCTGCCTGGCCCGCCCACCGCTGCAGCACGCGGGGCGAGCAGCCCATGCCATGCCTTCTGGGGGCTGCCTGGGCATGCCACCCATGCCAAGGGTCCATCTGATGCGGCTACCCTGGCTCGCACACTGGGCAGTCAATCGAGGGGCAGGGACAAGGGGGCTGGCTCGCGATGGGCGCCCGCGGCCTGGCTGGCGCGCCCACCGCTGCAGCACGCTGGGTGAGCAGCTAATGCCATGCCTGCTGGGGGCTGCCTGGGCTTGCCACCCATTCCCACGGTCCGTGCGACGCGGTACCACTGGCTCGCACGCTGGGCAGTCAGTCGAGGGGCTGGGTACCGCTGCCGCACGCTGGGCGAGCAGACCATGCCTTGCCTTCTGGGGGCTGCCTGGGCGTGCCACCTGTTCCAAGGGTCTGTGCGATGTTGCCCCCCTGGCTCCCTTGCTGGGCACTTCGTTGAGGGACAGGGACGTGGGGGCTGGCTCGCGATCGGCGCCCACGGCCTGGCTGGCGCGCCCACCGCTGCCGCACACTGGGCGAGCAGCACATGCCGTACCTGCTAGGGGCTGCCTGGGCATGCCACCCGTGCCCAGGGTCCGTGCGATGCAGCCTCCCTGGCTCACTCGCTTGGCAGTCAGCCGAGGGACAGCGACGTGGGGGCTGGCTCGCGATGGGCGCCATCGGCCTGGCTGGCGCGCCCACCGCTGCCGCTCGCTGGGCGAGCAGCCCATGCCGTGCCAGCTGGGGGCTTCCTTGGCATGCCACCCGTGCCCAGGGTCCGTGCGATGCGGCCCCTTCCTCGCTCGCTGGGCTCTTAGTCGAGGGAAAGGGACACGGGGGCTGGCTCGCGATGGGCGCCCGCGTTCTGGCTGGCGCTCCCACCGCTGCCGCACGCTGGGCGAGCAGCCCATGCCGTGCCTGCTGGGGGCTGCCTGGGCTTGCCACCCATTCCCAGGGTCTGTGCGATGCGGTACCACTGGCTCGCATGCTGGGCAGTCAGTCGAGGGGCTGGGTACCGCAGCCGCACGCTGGGCGAGCAGACCATGCCTTGCCTACTGGGAGCTGCCTGGGCGTGCCACCCATTCCCAGGGTCCATGCGATGTTGCCCCCCTGGCTCCCTCCCTGGGCACTTCGTCGAGGGACAGGGACGTGGGGGCTGGCTAGCGATCGGCGCCCGCGACCTGGCTGGCGCGCCCACCGCTGCCGCACACTGGGCGAGCAGCCCATGCCGTGCCTGCTAGGGGCTAACTGGGCGTGCCACCCATGCCCAGGGTCCATGCGATGCAGCCCCCCTGGCTCGCTCGCTGGGCACTCAGTCGAGGGACAGGGACGTGGGGGCTGGCTCGCGATGGGCGCCTTCGGCCTGGCTGGCGCGCCCACCGCTGCCACTCGCTGGGCGAGCAGCCCATGCCATGCCAGCCGGGGTCTTCCTGGGCGTGCCACCCATGCCCAGGATCTGTGCGACATGGCCCCCCTGGCTCGCTCGCTGAGCAGTCAGTCGAGGGACAGGGACGTGGGGGCTGGCTCGTGATCGGCGCCCGCGGCCTGGCTGGCGCGCCCACCACTGCCGCACGCTGGGCAAGCAGCCCCTGCCGTGCCTGCTGGGGGTTGCCTGGGAGTGCCACCTGTGCCCAGGGTCCGTGCGACGCAGCTTTCCTGGCTCGCTCGCTGGGCAGCACGTCGAGGGGCAGGGACGTGGGGGCTGGCTCGAGATGGGAGCCCGCGGCCTGGCTGGCGCGCCGACCGCTGCTGCACGCTTGGCGAGCAGGCGATGCCGTGCCTGCTGGGGGCTGCCTGGGCGTGCCACCTGTGCCCAGGGTCCATGCGTTGCTGCCCCCTTGGCTCGCTCGCTTGGCACTTAGTCGAGGGAAAGGGACACGGGGGCTGGCTCGCGATGGGTGCCAGCGTTCTGGCTGGCGCTCCCACCGCTGCCGCACGCTGGGCGAGCAGCCCATGCCGTGCCTGCTGGGGGCTGCCTGGGCTTGCCACCCATTCCCAGGGTCTGTGCGATGCGGTACCACTGGCTCGCATGCTGGGCAGTCAGTCGAGGGGCTGGGTACCGTAGCCGCACGCTGGGCGAGCAGACCATGCCTTGCCTACTGGGAGCTGCCTGGGCGTGCCACCCATTCCCAGGGTCCATGCGATGTTGCCCCCCTGGCTCCCTCCCTGGGCACTTCGTCGAGGGACAGGGACGTGGGGGCTGGCTAGCGATCGGCGCCCGCGACCTGGCTGGCGCGCCCACCGCTGCCGCACACTGGGCGAGCAGCCCATGCCGTGCCTGCTAGGGGCTAACTGGGCGTGCCACCCATGCCCAGGGTCCATGCGATGCAGCCCCCCTGGCTCGCTCGCTGGGCACTCAGTCGAGGGACAGGGACGTGGGGGCTGGCTCGCGATGGGCGCCTTCGGCCTGGCTGGCGCGCCCACCGCTGCCACTCGCTGGGCGAGCAGCCCATGCCATGCCAGCCGGGGGCTTCCTGGGCATGCCACCCATGCCCAGGATCTGTGCGACATGGCCCCCCTGGCTCGCTCGCTGAGCAGTCAGTCGAGGGACAGGGACGTGGGGGCTGGCTCGTGATTGGCGCCCGCGGCCTGGCTGGCGCGCCCACCACTGCCGCACGCTGGGCAAGCAGCCCCTGCCGTGCCTGCTGGGGGCTGCCTGGGAGTGCCACCTGTGCCCAGGGTCCGTGCGACGCAGCTTTCCTGGCTCGCTCGCTGGGCAGTACGTCGAGGGGCAGGGACGTGGGGGCTGGCTCGAGATGGGAGCCCGCGGCCTGGCTGGCGCGCCGACCGCTGCGGCACGCTTGGCGAGCAGGCGATGCCGTGCCTGCTGGGGGCTGCCTGGGCGTGCCACCTGTGCCCAGGGTCCATGCGTTGCTGCCCCCTTGGCTCGCTCGCTTGGCACTTAGTCGAGGGAAAGGGACACGGGGGCTGGCTCGCGATGGGTGCCAGCGTTCTGGCTGGCGCTCCCACCGCTGCCGCACGCTGGGCGAGCAGCCCATGCCGTGCCTGCTGGGGGCTGCCTAGGTGTGCCACCAGTGGCCAGGGTCCGTGCGACGAGGCCCCCTTGGCTCGCTCGCTGGGCACTTAGTCGTGGGACAGGGACGTGGGGGCTGGCTCGCGATGGGCGCCCACCACTGCTGCACGCTGGGCGAGCAGCCCATGCCGTTGCTGCTAGGGGCAGCCTGGGCGTGCCACTAGTGCCCAGGGTCCGTGCGACATGGCCCCCCTCACTCGCTCGCTGGGAAGTCAGTCGAGGGGCAGGGACGAGGGGGTTGACTCCCGGTGGGCGCCCGCGGCCTGCCTGGCGCGCCCACCGCTGCCGCACGCTGGGCGAGCAGCCCATGCCGTGCCTGCTGGGGGCTTCCTGGGCGTGCCACCCGTGCCGAAGGTCCGTGCGACGCGGCCACCCTGGCTCGCTCACTTGGCAGTCAGTCGAGGGACAGGGACGTGGGTGCTGGCTCACGATGGGCGCCCGCGGCCTGGCTGGCGCGCCCTCCTCTGCCGTACGCTGGGCGAACAGCCTATGCCGTGCCTGCTGGGTGCTTCCTGGGCGTACCACCCATGGCCAGGGTCCGTGCGATGCGGTACCCCTGGCTCGCTCGCTGGGCACTTAGTCGAGGGACAGGGACGAGGGGGCTGGCTCGCGATGGGTGCCTGTGGCCTGGCTGGAGCGCCCTCCTCTGCAGCACGATGGGCACTTGGCCCATGCCGTGCCTGCTGGGGGCTGTCTGGGCATGCCTCCTGTGCCCAGGGTCCGTGCGACGTGGCCCCCCTGGCTCGCTTGCTGAGCAATTTGTCGAGGGACAGGGACGTGGGGGCTGGCTCACGATGGGCGCCCACGGCCTGCCTGGCGCGCCCACCGCTGCCGCATGCGGGGCGAGCAGCCCATGCCAAGCCTGCTGGGGGCTGCCTTGGCGTGCCACTCATGCCAAGGATCCATCTGACGTGGCTCCTCTGGCTCGCACGCTGGGCAGTCAATCGAGGGGCAGGGACAAGGGGGCTGGCTCGCGATGGGCGCCCGCGGCCTGGCTGGCGCGCCCACCGCTGCCGCCTGCTGGGCGTGCTGCCCATGCCGTGCCTGCTGGGGGCTGCCAGGGCATGCCACCCATGCCCATGGTCCGGGCGACGCGGCCACCCTGGCTCGCTCACTGGGCACTACGTTGAGGGACAGGGACGTGGGGCCTGGCTCGCGATGGGCGCACACGGCCTGGCATGCGCGCCCACCGCTGCCGCTCGCTGGGCAAGCACCTCATGCCGTGCCTGCTGGGGGTTGCCTAGGAGTGCCGCACGTGCCCAGGGTCCGTGCTACGAGGCCCCACTGGCTCGTAAGCTGGGCAGTCAGTCAACGGGCAGGGACGAGGGGGCTGGCTCACGATGGCCGCCCGTGGCCTGGCTGGCACGCCCAACGCTGCCGCACGCTGGGCGAGCAGCCCATGCCGTGCCTGCTGGGGGCTGCCTGGGCATGCCACCCGTGCCCAGGGTCCGTGCGATGCGGCACCCCTAGCTCGCACACTGGGCAGTCAGTCGAGGGGCAAGGACGAAGGGGCTGGCTCGCGATGGGCGCCAGCAGCCGGGCTGGCGCGCCCACCGCTGCCGCACGGTGGGTGAGCAGCCCATGCCGTTCCTGCTGGGGGATGCCTGAACGTGTCACCTGTGCCCAGGATCCGTGCGACGTGGCACCCCTGGCTCGCACGCTAGGCAGTCAGTCGAGGGGCAGGGACAAGGGGGCTGGCTCGCGATGGGTGCCCCTCGGCCTGGCTCACTCGCTGGGCACTACGTCGAGGGACAGGGACGTGGGGGCTGGCTGGCGATGGGCGCCCGCAGGCTGGCTGGCGCGCCCACCGCTGCCGCACGCTTGGCGAGCAGCCCATTCCGTGCCTGCTGGGGGCAGCCTGGGCGTGCCACCCGTGCCCAGGGTCCGTGCATCGCGGCCCCCTTGGCTCGCTCGCTGGGCACTTAGTCGAGGGAAAGGGACACGGGGGCTGGCTCGCGATGGGTGCCCGCGTTCTGGCTGGCGCTCCCACCGCTGCCACACCATGGGCGAGCAGCCCATGCTGTGCCTGCTGGGGGCTTCCTGGGCGTGCCACCCATGCCCAGGGTCTGTGCAACGCGGCCACCCTGGCTCGCTCACTTGGCAGTCAGTCGAGGGACAGGGACGTGGGGGCTGGCTCACGATGGGCGCCTGCGGCCTGGCTGGCGCGCCCTCCTCTGCCGCACGCTGGGCGAACAGCCTATGCCATGCCTTCTGGGGGCTGCCAGGGCATGTCACCCATTCCAAGGGTCCGTCTGACGCGGCTCCCCTGCCTCGTACGCTGGGCAGTCAATCGAGGGGCAGGGACAATGGGGCTGGCTCACGATGGGCGCCCGCGGCCTGGCTGGCGCACCCACCGCTGCAGCACGCTGGGTGAGCACCTCATGCCATGCCTACTGGGGGCTGCCTGGGCTTGCCACCCGTTCCCAGGGTCCGTGCGATGCGGTACCACTGGCTCGCACGCTGGGCAGTCAGTCGAGGGGCTCGGTACCGCTGCCGCACGCCGGGCGAGAAGACCATGCCTTGCCTACTGGGGGCTGCCTGGGCGTGCCACCCATTCCCAGGGTCCGTGCGATGTTGCCCCCCTGGCTCGCTCGCTGGGTACTTAGTCGAGGGACAGGGACGTGGGGGCTGGCTCGCAATTGGCGCCTGTGGCCTGGCTGGAGCGCCCTCCTCTGCCGCACGATGGGCACTTGGCCCATGCCGTGCCTGCTGGGGGCTGTCTGGGCATGCCTCCCGTGCCCAGGGTCCATGCGACGTGCACCCCTGGCTCGCTCGCTGAGCAATTTGTCGAGGGACAGGGACGTGGGGGCTGGCTCACGATGGGCACCCGCGGCCTGCCTGGCGCTCCCACCGCTGCCTCACGTGGCGCAAGTAGCCCATGCCAAGGCTGCTCAGGGCTGCCTGGGTGTGCCACTTGTGCCAAGGGTCCGTCTGACGCGGCTCCCCTGGCTAGCACGCTGGGCAGTCAATCGAGGGGCAGGGACAAGGGGGTTGGCTCGCGATCGGCGCCCGCGGCCTGGCTGGCGCGCCCACCACTGCCGCACGCTGGGCGAGCAGCGCATGCCGTGCCTGCTGGGGGCTGCCTGGGAGTGCCACCTGTGCCCAGGGTCCATGCGACGCAGCTTTCCTGCCTCGCTCGCTGGGCACTACGTCAAGGGGCAGGGACGTGGGGGCTGGCTCGCGATGGGAGCCCGCGGAGTGGCTGGCGCGCCGAAAGCCGCGGCACGCATGGCAAGCAGCCCATGCCGTGCCTGCTGGGGGACTGCCTGGGTGTGCCACCCGTGCCCAGGGTCCGTGCGTCACGGCCCCCTTGGCTCGCTCGCTGGGCACTTAGTCGAGGGAAAGGGACATGGGGGCTGGCTCGCGATGGGTGCCCGCGTTCTGGCTGGCGCTCCCACCGCTGCCACACGCTGGGCGAGCAGCCCATGCCATGCCTGCTGGGGGCTGCCTAGGCATGCCACCAGTGCCCAGGGTCCGTGCGACGCGGCCCCCTTGGCTCGCTCGCTGGGCACTTAGTCGAGGGACAGGGACGTGGGGGCTGGCTTGCGATGGGCGCCCACCACTGCCGCACGCTGGGCGAGCAGCCCATGCCGTGGCTGCCGGGGGCAGCCTGGGCGTGCCACTAGTGCCCAGGGCCCATGCGACACGGCCCCCCTCGCTTGCTCGCTGGGAAGTCAGTCGAGGGGCAGGGACGAGGGGGTTGGCTCACGGTGGGCGCCCGCGGCCAGGCTGGCGCGCCCACCGCTGCAGCACGCTGGGCGAACTGCCCATGCCGTGCCTGCTGGGGGCTTCCTGTGCATGCCACCCGTGCCCAGGGTCCGTGCGACGTGGCCACCCTGGCTCGCTCACTTGGCAGTCAGTCGAGGGACAGGGACGTGGGGGCTGGCTCGCGATGGGCACCCGCGGCCTGGCTGGCACGCCCTCCTCTGCCTATGCTGGGTGAACAGCCTATGCCGTGCCTGCTGGGTGCTGCCTGGGTGTACGACCCGTGGCCAGGGTCCATGCGACGCGGTACTCCTGGCTCGCTCGCTGGGCACTTAGTCAAGGGACAGGGACGAGGGGGCTGGCTCGCGATGGGCGCCTGTGGCCTGGCTGGAGCGCCCTCCTCTGCCGCACGATGGGCACTTGGCCCATGCTGTGCCTGCTGGGGGCTGTCTGGGCATGCCTCCCGTGCCCAGGGTCCATGCAACGTGGCCCCCCTGGCTCGCTCGCTGAGTAATTTGTCAAGGGACAGGGACGTGGGGGCTGGTTCACGATGGGCGCCAGCGGCCTGCCTGGCGCGCCCACCGCAGCCGCACGCGGCGCAAGTAGCCCATGCCAAGCCTGCTGGGGGCTGCCTGGGCGTGCCACTCGTGCCAAGGGTCTGTCTGACGCGGCTCCCCTGGCTAGCACGCTGGGCAGTCAATCGAGGGGCAGGGACAAGGATGTTGGCTCGCAATGGGCGCCCGCGGCCTGGCTGGCACGCCCAACGCTGCCGCACGCTGGGCGAGCAGCCCATGCCGTGCCTCCTGGGGGCTTCCTGGGCGTGCAACCAGTGCCCAGGGTCCGTGTGACGCGGCACCACAGGCTCGCACGCTGGGCAGTCAGTCGAGGGGCAGGGACGTGGGGGCTGGCTCGCGATGGGTGCCCGCGGCCCGGCTGGCGCGCACACCGCTGCCGCATTCTGGGTGGGCAGCCCATGCCGTGCCTGCTGGGGGCTGCCTGGGCGTGCCACCCGTGCCCAGGGTCTGTGCGATGCGGCACCCCTAGCTCGCACACTGGGCAGTCAGTCGAGGGGCAGGGACAAAGCGGCTGGCCCGCGATGGGCACCAGCAACCGGGCTGGCGCGCCCACCGCTGCCGCACGGTGGGTGAGCAGCCCATGCCATTCCTGCTCGGGGCTGCCTGAACGTGCCACCCGTGCCGAGGATCCGTGCGACGCGGCAACCCTGGCTCGCGCACTAGGCAGTCAGTCGAGGGGCAGGGACGAGGGGGCTCGCTCGCGATGGGTGCCCCTCGGCCTGGCTCGCTCGTTGGGCACTACGTCGAGGGACAGGGACGTGGGGGCTGGCTGGCGATGGGCACCTGCGGCCTGTTTGGCGCACTCACTGCTGCCGCACGCTTGGCGAGCAGCCCATGCCGTGCCTGCTTGGGGCTGCCTGGGCATGCCACCTGTGCCCAGGGTCCGTGCGTCGCGGCCCCCGTGGCTCGCTCGCTGGGCACAATGTCGAGGGACACGGACGTGGGGGCTGGCTCGCGATGGGTGGCCGCGGCCTGGCTGGCGCGCCCACCGCTGCCACCTGGTGGGCGAGCTGCCCATCCGTGACTGCTGGGGGCTGCCCGGGCATGCCACCCGTGCCCAGGGTCCGGGCGACGCGGCCACCCTGGCTCGCTCGCTGGGCACTATGTCGAGGGACAGGGACGAGGGGTCTGGCTCGTGATGGGCGCCTGTGGCCTCGCTGGCACGCCCACCGCTGCTGCACTCTGGGCACTTGGCCCACGCTGGCTCTGCTGGGGGCTGAAGGGGCATGCCTCCCGTGCCCAGGGTCTGGGTGAATTGGATCCCCTGGCTCGCTCGCTGGGCACTTAGTCGAGGGACAGGGATGAGGGGGCTGGCTCGCGATTGGCACCTGTGGCCTGGCTGGCGCGCCCTCCTCTGCCGTGCGCTTGGCATTTGGCCCATGCCGTGCCTGCTGGGGGTTTCCTAGGCATGCCTTCCATTCCAAGAGTCCTTGTGACATGGCTCCCCTGGCTCGCTCGCTGGGCACTAAGTAGAGGGACAGGGACGAGGGGGCTGGCTCGCGATGGGCGCCTGTGGCCTGGCTGGTGCGCCCACTGCTGCCGCACGCTGGGCACTTGGCCCATGCCGTACCTGCTCGGGGCTGCCTGGGCATGCCTCCCATAACCAGGGTCCATGCGACACGGCTCCCCTGGCTCACTCACTGGGCACTTAGTCGAGGGACAGGGACGAGGGGGCTGGCTCGCTATGGGTGCCTGTGGCCTGGCTGGCGCGCCCTCCTCTGCTGCACGCTGGGCACTTGGCCCATGCCGTTCCTGCTGGGGGCTTCCTGGGTATGCCTCCAGTGCCAATAGTCCATGCGATGTGGCTCCCCTGGCTCGCTCGCTGGGCACTATGTCGAGGGGCAGGGACGAGGGGTCTGGCTCCTGATGGGCGCCTGTGGCCTCGCTGGCGCGCCCACCGCTGCTGCACGCTGGGCACTTGGCCCATGCTGTGCCTGCTAGGGGCTGAAGGGGCATGCCTCCTGTTCCAAGGGTCTGTGTGAATTGGATCCCCTGGCTCGCTCGCTGGGCACTTAGTCGAGGGACAGGGACGAGGGTGCTGGCTCACGATGGGCGCCTGTGGCCTGGCTGGTGCGCCCTCCTCTGCCGTGCGCTGGGCACTTGGCCCATGCCGTGCCTGCTGGGGGCTTCCTAGGCATGCCTCCCATGCAAAGAGTCCTTGCGATGTGGCTCCCCTGGCTCGCTCGCTGGGCACTAAGTCGAGGGACATGGACGAGGGGGCTGGCTCACGATGGGCGCCTGTGGCCTGGCTGGCGCGCCAACTGCTGCCGCATGCTGGGCACTTGGTCCTTGCTGTGCCTGCTGGGGGCTGCCTAGGCATGCCTCCGGTGCCCAGGGTCCATGCGACGCGGCTCCCCTTGCTGGCTCGCTGGGCACTTAGTCGAGGGACAGGGACGAGGGGGCTGGCTTGCGATGAGCGCCTGTGGCATGGCTGGCGCGCCCACTGCTGCCGCACGCTTGGCACTTGACCCATGCTGTGCCCGCTGGGGGCTGCCGGGGCATGCCTCCAATGCTCAGGGTCCATGCGACGCGGCTCCCCTGGCTCGCTCACTGGGCACTTAGTCGAGGGGCAGGGACGAGGGGACTGGCTCGCGATGGGCGCCTGTGGCCTGGCTGGCGCGCCCACCGCTGCCGGACGCTGGGCACTTGGCCCATGCTGTGCCTGTTGGGGACTGCCGGGGCATGCCTCTCGTGCCTGGGGTCCGTGTGACATGGCTCCCCTGGCTCCCTCGCTGGGCACTTATTCAAGGGACAGGGACGAAGGGGCTGGCTCGCGATGGGCGCCTGTGGCCTTGCTGGCCTGCCCACCGCTGCAGTACGCTGGGCATTTGTCTCATACCGTGCCTTCTGGGGGCTGCCTAGGCATGCCTCCCGTAACTAGGGTCCATGCGACACGGCTCCCCTGGCTCACTTGCTGGGCGCTTAGTCGAGGGACAGGGACGAGGGGGCTGGCTCGCGATGGGCACCTGTGGCCTAGCTGGCGTGCCCTCTTCTGCCGTGCGCTGGGCACTTGGCCCATGCTGCGCCTGCTGGGGTCTTCCTGGGCATGCCTCTCGTGCACAGGGTCCATGCGACGCGGCTCCCCTGGGTCGCTCACTGGGCACTTAGTCGAGGGACAGGGACGAGGGGGCTGGCTCGCGATGGGCGCCTGTGGCCTGGCTGGCGCTCCCACTGCTGCTGCACGCTGGGCCCATGCTGTGCATGCTGGGGTCTGCCTGGGCATGCCTCCCGTGCCCAGGGTCCATGCGACGCGGCTCCCCTGGCTCGCTAGCTGGGCACTTAGTCGAGGGACAGGGACGAGGGGACTGGTTCGCGATGGGTGCTTGTGACCTGGCTGGCGCGCCCACCGCTGCAGCACGCTGGGCACTTGGCTCATGCCATGCCTTCTGGGAGCTTCCTGGGCATGCCTCCCATAACTAGGATCCATGCGATGCAGCTCCCCTGGCTCACTCACTGGGCACTTAGTCGAGGGACAGGGACGAGGGGGCTGGCTCGCTATGGGCGCCTTTGGCCTGGCTGGCGCGCCCTCCTCTGAAGCACGCTGGGCACTTGGCCCATGCCATGCCTGCTGGGGGCTTCCTGGGCATGCCTCTCGTGCCCATAATCCATGCGACATGGCTCCCCTGGCTCACTCGCTGGGCACTAAGTCGAGGGAAAGGGATGAGGGGTCTGGCTCGTGATGGGCGCCTGTGGCCTCGCTGGCGCGCCCACCGCTGCAGCACACTGGGCACTTGGCCCATGCCGTGCCTGCTGGGGGCTGCCGGGGCATGCCTCCCATGACCAGGGTCTGTGTGACATGGATCCCCTGGCTCGCTCACTGGGCGCTTAGTCGAGGGACAGGGACGAGGGGGCTGGCTCGCGATGGGCGCCTGTGGCCAGGCTGGCGCGCCCTCTTCTGCCGCGCGCTGGGCACTTGGCCCCTGCGGTGCCTGCTGGGGTCTGCCTGGGCATGCCTCCCATGCCCATGGTCCATGCGACACGGCTCCCCTGGCTCGCTCGCTGGGCACTTAGTCGAGGGACAGGGACGAGGGGGCTGGCTCGCGATGGGCGCCTGTGGCCTGGCTGGCGCGCCCACTGCTGCCGCACGCTGGGCACTTGGCCCATGCTGTGCGTGCTGGGTTCTGCCTGGGCATGCCTCCTGTGCCCAGGGTCCATGCGACGCGGCTCCCCTGGCTCGCTCGCTGGGCACTTAGTCGAGGAACAGGGACGAGGGGGCTGGCTCGCGATGGGCGCCTGTGGCCTGGCTGGCGCGCCCACTGCTGCTGCACGCTGGGCACTTGGCCCATGCTGTGCGTGCTGGGGTCTGCCTGGGCATGTCTCCCCTGCCGAGAGTCCATGCGACGTGGCTCCCCTGGCTCGCTCGCTGGGCACTTAGTCGAGGGACAGGGACGAGGGGGCTGGCTCGCGATGGGCGCCTGTGGCCTCGCTGGCGCGCCCTCCTGTGCCTCATGCAGGGCACTTGGCCCATGCCGTGCCTGCTGGGGGCTGCCTGTGCATGCCTCCCGTGCCCAGAGTCCATGTGACGCGGCTCCCCTGGCTCGCTCGCTGGGCACTAAATCGAGGGACAGGGACGAGGGGGCTGGCTCATGATGGGCGCCCGTGGCCTCGCTGGCACGTCCACCTTTGCTCCACGCTGGGCACTTGGCCCATGCCGTGCCTGCTGGGGGCTTCCTGGGCATGCCTCCTGTTCCCAGGGTCTGTGCGATGTGGCTCCCCTGGCTCGTTCGCTGGGCACATAGTCGAGGGACAGGGATGAGGGGGCTGGCTCGCGATGGGCGCCTGTGGCCTGGCTGGCGTGCCCACCTCTGCCACACGCTGGGCACTTGGCCCATGCCGTGCCTGCTGGGGGCTTCCTCAGCATGCCTTCCATGGCCAGGGTCCATGTGACATGGCTCCCCTGGCTCGCTCGCTATGCACTAAGTCGAGGGACAGGGACGAGGGGGCTGGCTAGCGATGGGCGCCCGTGGCCTGGCTGGCGCGCCCACCGCTGCCGCACGCTGGGCACTTGGCCCATGCCATGCCGGCTGTGGGGCAGCTGGGGCATGCCTCCCGTAAGCAGGGTCCATGTGACGTGGCTCCCCTGGCTCGCTCACTGGGCAATACTTTACTGAGGGACAGCATCGAGGGACAAGTTTCTGTTAGATATATGTATTTTTTATTGCAGTAACACTTGGTTCTCCAATGCTTCCCAATATGTTTCCAAGTGTTTTTGTCTTGTGTTTCTCATTCTCTACAAGCCCAAAGGACTTGCTTCTTTTTCCAGGCCATTATCTTGAGGGACCGTTTCTGACCTCGTGGCATCAATTTTTGAAAAGAGAGGGACAATTGTTGTGGGAGTTCAGGGGGGGGGGAGAGGGACGAATCGAAGCGACAAAGGGCTGAATCTCAGTGGATTGTGGCAGCAAGGCCACTTTGCCACTTACAATACCCCATCGCATATTTAAGTCATCTGCAAATGATTCTACCTGTCGCTCGGTGGGAATCACACTTCAAGGCAGCCCGCGAGGCTCCTCTGCCACGCGAGCTTGGCCAACGACACGTGCCTTTGGGGGCCTGGAGGCCCCTACTGCAGGTCAGCAATCGGGTGACGGGTGCATGCATCGCTTCTAGCCCGGATTCTGACTTAGAGGCGTTCAGTCATAATCCAGCGCACGGTAGCTTCGCGCCACTGGCTTTTCAACCAAGCGCGATGACCAATTGTGCGAATCAACGGTTCCTCTCGTACTAGTTTGAATTACTATCGCGACGCGGGCATCAGTAGGGTAAAACTAACCTGTCTCACGAGGGTCTAATCCCAGCTCATGTTCCCTATTGGTGGGTGAACAATCCGACACTTGGTGAATTCTGCTTCACAATGATAGGAAGAGCCGACATCGAAGGATCAAAAAGCAACGTCTCTATGAAACCTTGGCTGCCACAAGCCAGTTATCCCTGTGGTAACTTTTCTGACACCTCTAGCTTCAAATTTTGAAGGTCTAAAGGATTGATAGGCCACGCTTTCACGGTTTGTATTCGTACTGGAAATCAGAATCAAACGAGCTTTTACCCTTTGACTAGAGTCAAGCTCAACAAGGTCTTCTTTCCCCGTTGATTCTGCCAAGCCCGTTCCCTTGGCTGTGGTTTTGCTGGATAGTAGACGGGGACAGTGGGAATCTCGTTAATCCATTCACGCGTGTCACTAATTAGATGACGAGGCATTGGGCTACCTTAAGAGAGTCATAGTTACTCCCGCCGTTCCACATCCGACCGAGGTGCATCGCCGACCCCCATCTGCTTCCCTCCCAAAAATTTCAAGCACTCTTTGACTCTCCTTTCAAAGTCCTTTTCATCTTTCCCTCGCGGTACTTGTTCGCTATCTGTCTCGCACCCGTATTTAGCCCTGGACGAAATTTACCACCCTATTGGGGTTGCATTCCCAAACAACCCGACTCGTCGACAGTGCCCTGTGGTGCGACAGGGTTCGGGCGAGACGGGGCTCTCGCCCTCTCCAGCGCCCCCTTCCAGGGGACTTGGGCCCCTGTCCGTCGCTGAGGATGCTTCTCCGCTTATTGATATGCTTAAACTCAGCGGGTGGTCCCGCCTGACCTGGGGTCGCATCTCGATCGATCGATCGTTAGGTCCGTGAGCCGCGAGAGAGCGACACGCGCACGAGGGAGCACAAGGCTTTCTCTACCACCGTCAAGCCGTGATGCGGCGTCGCTCGAGACTCTTTTTTAGGCCAACCGTGAGCCAGAGGTGCACGGGAGGCCAACATCCGCCCCACGATGGTCCCTCCCCTCCCTGAAGGGATGCGGGGGGGTCGTGGGCGACAGTGCTTGACACCCAGGCAGACGTGCCCTCGGCCTGATGGCTTCGGGCGCAACTTGCGTTCAAACACTCGATAGTTCACGGAATTCTGCAATTCACACCAAGTATCGCATTTTGCTACGTTCTTCATCGATGCAAGAGCCGAGATATCCGTTGTTGAGAGTCACTTTAGACATCTTTTAGGGACGACACGACCGCCAGCCGCGCACCGAGATCGGGGCGACTAGGGCGTGCTTTTTCATTCGAGTTTCTTGGCACATCCTGCGCTGTGGGTTTTGTTGTTGC
>JAJFZO010000539.1:47500-52500 GCA_021397835.1 Moringa oleifera | reverse complement strand
GGCTCACGATGGGCGCCCGTGACCTGGCTTGCGCGTCCACCGCTGCCGCATGCTGGGCGAGCCACCCATGCCGTGCCTTCTGGGGGCTGCCTGGGCATGCCATCCGTGCCTAGGGTCCATGCAACACAGCCCCTCTGGCTCGCTCGCTGGGCATTTAGTCAAGGGACAGGGACGTGGGGGCTGGCTCGCGATGGGCGCCCGCGGCCTGGCTGGAGCGCCCGCCGCTGCCGCACGCTGGGTGAGCAGCCAATGCCATGCCTGCTGGGGGCTGGCTGGGCATGTCACCGGTGCCCAGGGTCTGTGCAACGTGGCACCCCTGGCTCGCACACTGGGCAGTCAGTCGAGGGGCAGGGACGAGGGGGCTGGCTTGCCATGGGTGCCCGCGGCCTGTCTGGAGCACCCACCACTGCCGCACGCTGGGCCAGCAGCCCATGCCATGCATGCTTGGGGCTGCCTGGGCATGCCACCCATGCCCAGGGTCCATGCAACATGCCCCCCCTGGCTCGCTCGCTGGGCACTAAGTCTAGGGACAGGGACGAGGGGGCTGGCTCGCGATGGGCGCCCGTGGCCTGGCTGACGTGCCCACCTCTACCACCCGCTGGGCACTTGACCCATGCCGTGCCTGCTGGGGGATGCTGGGGCATGCCTCCCGTACCCAGGGTCCATGCAACATGGCTCCCTGGCTCGCTCGCTGGGCACTTAGTCAAGGGACAGGGACGAGGGGGCTGGCTCGCGATGGCGGCCCGTGGCCTGGCTGGTGCGCCCACCGCTGCAGCACGCTGGGCACTTGGCCCATGCCGTGCCTGCTGGGAGCTGCTGGGGCATGCCTCCCATGCCCAGGCTCCATGCGACACGGCTACCCTGGCTCACTTGCTGGGTGCTAAGTCGAGGGACAGGGACGAGGGGACTGGCTTGCGATGGGCGCCCATGGCCTGGCTGGCGCGCTGACCTCTACTGCACGCTGGGCACTTGGCCCATGCCGTGCCTGCTGGGGGCTGCTGGGGCATGCCTCCCGTGCCCAGGGTCCATGCAACGCGGCTCCCCTGGCTCCCTCGCTGGGCACTTAGTCGAGGGACAGGGACCAGGAGGCTGGCACGCGATGGGCACCCGTGGCCTGGCTGGTGCGCCCACCGCTGCCACATGCTGGGCATTTTTCCCATGCCGTGCCTGCTGGGGGCTTCCTGGGCATGCCTCCCATGCCCAAGGTCCATGCGATGCCGCTCCCCTGGCTTGGTCGCTGGGCACTTAGTCGAGGGACAGGGATGAGTGGGCTGGCTCGCGATGGGAAGCCGTGGCCTGTCGGGCACGTCCACCGCTGCCTCACGCTGGGCACTTGGCCCATGCCGTGCACACTGGGGGCTGCCTGGGCATGCCTCCCATGCCCAGGGTCCATGCGACATGGCTACCCTGGCTCGTTCACTGGGCACTTAGTCGAAGGACAGGGACCAGGGGGCTTGCTCGCGATTGGAGCCCGTGCCCTGGCTGGTGCGCCCACCGCTCCTGCATGCTGGGAACTTGGCCCATGCCGTGCCTGCTGGGGGCTTCCTGGGTATGGCTCCTGTGCCCAGGGTCCATGCATCATGGCTCCCCTGGCTCGCTCGCTGGGCACTTAGTCGAGGGACAGGGACGAGGGGGCTGGCTCGCGATGGGCGCCCGTGGCCTGCCTGGCGCGCCCGCCGCTGCCGCACACTGGGCACTTGGCCCATGGCGTGCATACTGGGGGCTGCCTGGGCATGCCTTCCGTGCCCAGGGTCTGTGTGACAAGGCTCCCCTGGCTCGCTCGCTCGGCACTTAGTCGAGGGAGAGGGACGAGGGGGCTGGCTTTCGAAGGGCACCCGTCGCCTGGCCGGCGCGCCCACCTCTACCGCACACTGGGCACTTGGCCCATGCCGTGCCTGCTGGGGGCTGCTGGGGCATGCCTCCCATGCCCAGGGTCCCTGCGACATGGCTCCCCTGTTTCGCTCGCTGGGCACTTAGTCGAGGGACAGGGACGAGGGAGCTGGCTCACGATGGGCGCCCGTGGCCTGGCTAGTGCGCCCACCGCTGCCGCACGCTAGGCGAGCAGCCCATGCCGTACGTGCTGAGGCCTGCCTGGGCGTGCCACCTGTGGCCAGGGTCCGTGCGACATGGCCCCCCTGACTCGCTCGCTGGGCACTTAGTCGAGGGACAGGGACGTGGGGGCAAGTTCTTGATGGGCGCCCGTGGCCTGGATGGCGCGCCCACCGCTGCCGCACGCTGGGCGAGCAGTCCATGCCGTGCATGCTGCGGCCTGCCTGGGCGTGCCACCCGTGCCCAGGGTCTGTGCGATGTGGCACCTCTGGCTCGCACACTGGGCATTCAGTCGAGGGGCAAGGAGGAAGGGGCTGGCTCGCAATGGGCGCCCGCAGCCTGGCTGGCGTGCTCACCGCTACCGCACGCTGGGCGAGCAGCCCATGCCGTACGTGCTGGGGGCTACCTCTGCGTGCCACACGTGCCCAGGTTCTGTGTGACGTGACCCCTATGGCTCGCTCACGGGGCACTAAGTCGAGGGACAGGGACGAGGGGGCTGGCTCGCGATGGGCGCCCACGGCCTGGCTGGCGCGCTCACCGCTGCCGCACGCTGGGTGAGCAGCCCATGCCATGCCTTCTGGAGGCTGCCTGGGCATGCCACCCGTGCCCAGGGTCCGTGCGACTCGGAATCCCCGGCTCGCACATTGGGCAGTCAGTCGAGGGGCAGGGACTCGGGGGCTGGCTCACGATGGGCGCCCGAGGCCTGGCTGGCGCGCCCACTGCTACCGCACGCTGCGCTAGCAGACCATGCCGTGCCTGCTGGGAGCTGCCACATGCAGGGCGAGCAGCCCATGCCAAGCCTGTAGGGGGCTACCTGGGCGTGCCACCCGGGCCCAGGGTTCGTGCGACGCAGCCCCCCTGGCTCGCTCACTGGGCACTTATTCGAGGGACAGGGAAGTGGGGGCTGGCTTGCGATGGGCGCCCGCGGCCTTGCTGGCGCACCCACCGCTGCCGCACGCTGGGAGAGCAGCCCATGCCGTGCCTGCTGGGGGCTGCCTGGGCGTGCCACCTGTGCCCAGGGTCCGTGCGATGCGACCCCCCTGGTTCGATCGCTGGGCACTTAGTCGAGGCACAGGAAAGTGTGGGCTAGCTCGCGATGGGCGCCCGCGGCCTGGCTGGCGTGCCCACCGCTGCAGCACGCTTGGCGAGAAGCCCATGCCGTGCCTGCTGAGGGCTGCCAGGGTGTGCCACCCATGCCCAGGGTCCATGTGACACGGCACCCCTGGCTCGCATGCAGGGCATTCAGTCGAGGGGCAGGGACGAGGGGGCTGGCTCGCGATGGGCGTCCACGGCCTGGCTGACGCGCTCACCGCTGCCGCATGCTGGGTGAGCAGCCCATGCCATGCCTTCTGGGGGCTGCCTGGGCATGCCATCCGTGCCCAGGGTCCGTGCGACTCGGCACCCCTGGCTCGCTCACTGGGCAATTAGTCGAGGGACAGGGACGAGGGGGCTAGCTCACAATGGGCGCCTGTGGCCTTGCTGCGCTCCCTCCTCTGCCGCACGCTGGGCACTTGGCCCATGCCGTGCCTGCTAGGGGCTTCCTGGGCATGCCTTTAGTGCTGAGGATCCATGCGACGCTGGTCCCCTGGCTCCCTCGCTGGGCAATTAGTCGAGGGACAGGGATGAGGGGGCTGGCTCGCAATGGGCGCCTTTGGCCTGGCCGGCGCGCCCTCCTCTGCCTCACGCTGGGCACTTGGCACATGCCGTGCCTGCTGGGGGCTTCCTGGCCATACCTCCCATGCACAGGATCGGTGCGACGCGGCTCCCCTGGCTCGCTCGCTGGGCACTAAGTTGAGGGACAGGGACGAGGGGACTGGCTCGCGATGGGCGCCTGTGGCCTGGCTGGCGCGCCCACCGCTGCCGCACGCTGGGCACTTGGCCCATGCTGTGCCTGCTGGGTGCTGCCTGGGCATACTTCCCATACCCAGGGTCCATGCAACCCGGCTCCCTGGCTCGCTCGCTGGGCACTAAGTCGAGGGACAGGGACGAGGGGGCTGGCTCGCGATGGGCGCCCGTGGCTGCCGGGGCATGCCTCCCATGCCCAGGGTCTGTGCGACACGGCTCCCCTGGCTCGCTCACTGGGCACTAAGTCAAGGGACAGGGACGAGGGGGCTGGCTTGCGATGGGCGCCTGTGGCCTGGCTGGCGCGCCCGCCGCTGCCGCTTGCTGGGCTCTTGGCCAATGCCGTGCCTGCTGGGGGCTGCCTGGGCATGCCTCCCATGGCCAGATTCTGTGTGATGCAGCTCCCCTGGCTCACTCGCTGGGCACTAAGTCGAGGGGCAGGGACGAGGGGGCTGGCTCGTGATGGGCGCCTGTGGCCTCACTGGCGCGCCCACTGCTGCTGCTCACTGGGCACTTGGCCCATGCCATGCCTGCTGGGGGCTGCCTGGGCATGCCTCCAGTGCCCAGATTCCATGTGATGCGGCTCCCCTGGCTCGCTCGTTGGGCACTTAATCGAGGGACAGGGACGAGGGGGCTGGCTCGCAATGGGCGCCTGTGGCCTGGCTGGCGCACCCTCCTCTGCCGCACGCTGGGCACTTGGCCCATGCCGTGCCTGCTGGGGGCTGCCTGGGCATGCCTCCCATTCCCAGGGTCCATGCAACGCGGGTCCCCTGGCTCGCTCACTGGGCACTAAGTCGAGGGACAGGGACGAGGGGGCTTGCTCGCGATGGGCGCCTGTGGCCTGGCTGGCACGCCCTCCTCTGCCGCACGTTGGGCGCTTGGCCCATGCCGTGCCTGTTGGGGGCTACCTGGGCATGCCTCCCATGCCCAGATTCCATGCGACGTGGCTCCCTTGGCTCGCTTGCTGGGCACTAAGTCGAGGGACAGGGACGAGGGGGCTGGCTCGTGATGGGCACCTGTGGCCTCGCTGGCGCGCCCACCGCTGCCTCACGCTGGGCACTTGGCCCATGCCGTGCCTGCTGGGGGCTGCCTGGGCATGCCTCCCATGC
>JAJFZO010000539.1:17500-40000 GCA_021397835.1 Moringa oleifera | reverse complement strand
ATGCTCGAAATCCCCCCAACGATTTGGCCCTCACGTAGCATGCATCATCGTTAGCTTCCCCGCCCATACCATCGAGCTTGTCTAGCCACATTCCAGGTCATTATCCCATGATTATTCTCACTTCATTGCTGACATTTTTCCCACCGATGAGGCCTTGGCAGCAGTGGTGCCCAGGCTGGCCGTGTGGCTTGCTCGTTGCTAACGACCGACGATCGTGTCGTCGATCGCGCTGCGCAACGAGTCCACCTAGGCAAGCCTGAGCGTCGAGATCCAACCCAACGTCTGCAGCCTCGAGGGCCTGCGACGAAGCACTCCGCATGCTCGAAATCCCACTAACAATTTGGCCCTCACGTAGCATGCATCATCGTAAGCTTCGCCGCCCACACCATCGAGCTTGTCTAGCCACATCCCAGCTCGTTATCCCATTATTATTCTCGCTTCATTGCCCACATTTTTTCCCACCGATGAGGCCTTGGCAGCAGTGGTGCCCAAGCTGGCCGTGTGGCTCGCTCGTTGCTAACGACCGACGATCGTGTCGTCGATCGCGCTGTGCAACGAGTCCACCTAGGCAAGCCTGAGCGTCGAGATCCAACCTAACGTCTGCCACCTTGAGGGCCTACGACGAAGCATTCCGCATGCTCAAAATCCCTCCAACGATTTGGCCCTCGTGTAGCATGCATCATCGTTAGCTTCGCCGCCCACACCGTCGAGTTTATCTAGCCACATCCCAGCTTATTATCCCACAGTTTCTCTTGTTTCATTGCCAACATTTTTTCCACCGATGAGGCCATGGCAGCAGGGGTGTCACACCTTGCCCAGGTTGGCCGTGTGGCTCGCTCAATGCCGACTGCCGACGATCGTGTCGCCGATCGCGCTGCGCAACGAGTCCGCCTAGGCAAGCTTGAGCGTCGGGATCCAACCCCATGTCCACCGCCTCGAGGGTCTGCGATGAAGCACTCCGTATACTCGAAATCCCCCCAGCGATTTGGCCCTTTTGTAGCATGCATCATCGTTAGCTTCGCCGCCCACACCGTCAAGCTTGTGTAGCCACATCCCAGCTTATTATCCCACGATTTTTCTCATTTCGTTGCCCACAATTTAGCGGATTTCATTTCTCATGTTTTCCCCACTCCGTTGACTACTAATCGGGCGTCCCACACTCTTCGGCCGACGTCGCCGGTCGCCGGCCGCCTGCCTGCCCGCGGTGGTGGCCGCCATAGCCACGCACCCCCAGCTAGATGGGCAAGGCAGTAAGCCGCCCTGCCCATGCCATGCATGCTGGGTTGCCCAAGCCCAGCGCCTGCCCACGTGGGATGGGCAGGGAGGAGGCACGCATGGCCTGTTGGCAACTAGCAAGCTAAGTGACCACCTCCCCCTAAAGAGTCTTAAATGAAATTTTACTCCCAGCAGGAAGAAACGTCAATATGTCTGAGCCGTTATAATGGGTCTAAAAAATTATTTACTTAGAATTTTGAGCTGAAATTTTGTACATAAATGGAGAATAATCATATCTACCACTAAAAAGAATTTCAGAATTTTTTGGGAACTAAATTTTTTTTAATGAATTTTCTATAGCCGAAAATTGAAAAAATCATCAAAAATAGCCCGTGAGTTGAAATGATCCCAAACTTCAGGGGCAGACTCCTCATGAATTACACAAATTATTAAAGTCCTTTCGGGACCAATTCCATGATGAAAAGATCATCAATTCACAATAATTTCGTAACTGGGCATTGCGGCCAGCAGGCTAGGGCAGCTGTGCCTCTGCCTGGCCCATGGTACTTGCTGGCAGCCCTATCCAGCGCACCTTCAGCCACCCCATGGCAGCCCTCAAGGTCCACCAGAGCCAGGGGCCACTGCCAAGGCCAGCTTGCCCATGAAATCAACGCCCACAGCATGCGCTGAGCCTCACAGCGTGCTCGTGGCTGGCTCGTGTGGGGCACCCCTGGCAAGGCTGGCGCCGTGCCTGCTGGTGACTGCTGTGGCTCCCCTGGCTCGCACGCTGGGCAGTCAGTCAAGGGGCAGGGACGAGGGGGCTGGATCGCGATTAGCGCCCGCAGCTTGGCTGGCGCGCCCACCGCTGCCGCACGCTGGGCGAGTAGCCCATGCCGTGCCTGCTGGGGGGCTGCTAGGTTATGCCTCTCGTGCCCAGGATGCATGCGACGGGACCCTCCTGGCTCGCACGCTGGGCACTAAGTCAAGGGACAGGGATGAGGGGACTGGCTCGCGATTGGTGCCTGTGGCCTGGCTAGCGCCCACTGCTGCCTGAAGCTGGGCACTTGGCCCATGCCGTGCCTGCTGGGGGCTGCCTGGGCATGCCTCTCGTGCCCAGGGTCCATGCAATGCGGCTCCCTTGGCTCGCTCGCTGGGCACTTAATTGAGGGACAAGGACGAGGGGGCTGGCTCGCGATTGGCGCCTGTGGCCTGGCTGGCGCGCCTTCCTCTGCCGCAAGTTGGGCACTTGGCCCATGCCGTACCTGCTGGGGGCTGCCTAAGCATGCCTCTGGTGCCTAGAGTCCATGCGACACGGCTACCCTGGCTCGCTCGTTGGGCCCTGTCGAAGGACTGGGACGAAGGGGCTGGCTCGTGATAGGTGCCCGTGGCCTCGCTGGCGCGCCCACTGCTGCCGCACGCTGGGCACTTGGCCCATGTCATGCCTATTGGGGGCTACCTGGGCATGCCTCCCATGCCCAGGTTCTGTGCAACGCGGCTCCCTTGTCTCATTCACTGGGCACTTGTGGGACAAGGACGAGGGAGCTGGCTCGCGATGGGCGCTTGTGGCCTGGCTGGCGCGCCCACTGCTGCCGCACACTGGGCACTTGGCCCATGCCGTGCCTATGGGGGGCTGCCTAGGCATACCTCCCGTGCCCAAGGTCCATGCGACACGGCTTCCTTGGCTCGCTCGCTGGGCACTTAGTGGAGGGATAGGGACGAGGGGGCTTGCTCGCGATGGGCGCCTGTGGCCTGGCTTGCGCGTCCTCCTCTGCCACATGCTAGGCACTTGGCCCATGCTGTGCCTGCTGGGGGCTGCCAGGGCATACCTCCCGTGCCTAGGGTTGGTGCGACACGGCTCCCCTGGCTCGCTCGCTGGGCACCAAGTCGAGGGACAGGGATGAGGGGGCTGGCTCGCTATGGGCGCCCGTGGCCTGGCTGGCGCGCCCACCCCTACCGCACCCAGGGCACTTGGCCCATGCCGTGCCTGCTGAGGGCTGTTGAGGCATGCCTCCCTTGCCTAGGGTCTATGCGACGCGGCTCTCCTGGTTCATTTGCTGGGCACATAGTCGAGGGATAGGGACGAGGGGGCTGGCTCGGGATGGGCGCTTATGGCCTGGCTTGCGCACCCACCGCTGCCACACGTTGGGCACTTGGCCCATGTCGTGCCTATTGGGGGCTGCCTGGGTATGCCTCCCGTGCCCAGGGTCCATGCGACGCGGCTCCCCTAGCTCGCTCGTTGGGCACTAAGTCAAGGGACAGGGACGAGGAGGGTGGCTCGCGATTGGCGCCTGTGGCCTGGCTAGCGCCCACCGTTGCCGCACGCAGGGCACTTGGCCCATGCCGTGCCTGCCGAGGGCTGCCTGGGCATACCTCCCGTGCCCAGGGTCGGTGCGACGCGGCTCCCCTGGCTCGCTCGCTGGGCACTAAGTCGAGGGACAGGGATGAGGGGGCTGGCTCGCCATGGGCGCCCGTGGCCTGGCTAGCGCGCCCACCCCTACAGCACGCTGGGCACTTGGCCCATGCCGTGCCTGCTGGGGGCTGTTGGGGCATGCCTCCCGTGCTCAGGGTCTGTGCGACACAGCTCCCCTGGCTCGTTCGTTGGGCACTTAGTCGGGGGATAGGGACAAGGGGCCTGGCTCACGATGGGAGCCTGTGGCCTGGCTGACGCGCCCACCGCTGCCACACGTTGGGCACTCGGCCCATGTCGTGCCTGTTGGGTGCTGCCTGGGTATGCCTCCCGTGCCCAGGGTCCGTGCGACGTGGCTCCCCTGGCTCGCTCGCTGGGCACTAAGTCGAGGGACAAGGACGAGGAGGTTGGCTCGTGATTGGCGCCTGTGGCCTGACTAGCGCCAACCGCTGCAGCACGCTGGGCACTTGGCCCATGCCGTGCCTGCCGGGGGCTGCCTGGGCATGCCTCCCGTGCCCAGGGTCCATGTGACGCGGCTCCCCTGGCTCATTCACTGGGCAGTGCTTTACTGAGGGACAGCATCGAGGGACAAGTTTCTGTTAGATATATGTTTTTTTTATTGCAGTAACACTTGGTTCTCCAATGCTTCCCGATATGTTTCCAAGTGTTTTTCTCTTGTGTTTCAAATTCTCTACCAGCCCAAAGGACTTGCTTCTTTTTCTAGGCCATTATCTTGAGGGACCGTTTCTAACCTCGTGGCATCAATTTTCGAAAAGAGAGGGACAATTGTTGTGGGGGTTCAGGAGGGGGGAGGGAGGGACGAATCGAAGCGACAAAGGGCTGAATCTCAGTGGATTGTGGCAGCATGGCCACTTTGCCACTTACAATGCCTCGTCACGTATTTAAGTCATTTGCAAATGATTCTACTCATTGCTCAGTGGGAATCACACTTCAAGGCAGCCCATGAGGCTCCTCCACCACGTGAGCTTGGCAAACGACACGTGCCTTTGGGGGCCTGGAGACCCCTACTGTAGGTCAGCAATCGGGCGACGAGCGCATGCGTCGCTTCTAGCCCGGATTTTGACTTAGAGGCATTCAGTCATAATCCAGCGCACGGTAGCTTCGCGCCACTGGCTTTTCAACCAAGTGCGATGACCAATTGTGCGAATCAACGGTTCCTCTCATACTAGGTTGAATTACTATCGCGACGTGAGCATCAGTAGGGTAAAACTAACCTGTCTCACGATGGTCTAAACCCAGCTCACGTTCCCTATTGGTGGGTGACCAATCCAACACTTGGTGAATTCTGCTTCACAATGATAGGAAGAGCCGACATCGAAGGATCAAAAAGCAATGTCACTATGAACACTTGGCTGCACTCGGTCCTCTAGATTTTCAAGGGCCGCCAGGGGTGCACCGGACACCACGCGACGTGCGGTGCTCTTCCAACCGCTACACCCTACCTCTGGCTGAGCCGTTTCCAGGGTAGGCAGGCTATTAAACAGAAAAGATAACTCTTTTTGGGGCCCCCGCCGACGTCTCTGGACTCCCTAACGTTATTGTCAGTCGCTAGGTCCTCGTTCCGGAATTTTAACTGGATCCCTTACGAAGCTCGCGCCGAGGCGCTATCTGACAGGCTTCCCCCGTCTCTTAGGATCAACTAACGCATGTGTAAGTGCCGTTCACATGGAACCTATCCCTTATTCGGCCTTCAAAGTTCTTATTTAAATATTTGCTACTACCACCAAGATTTATACCGATGGTCGCTCCGTCTGGGCTCGCGCCCCGGGTTTTGCAGCGACCACGTGCCAAGGCTGGCCGCGTAGCTCGCTCGTTTCTAACGCCCGACGATCGTGTCGTCGATCGCGCTGCACAACAAGTCTGCTTCAAGGCAAGCCTGAGCGTCAAGATCCAACCCCGCGTCTGCAGCCTCGAGGGCCTGCGACAAAGCACTCTGTATGCTCAAAATCCCCCCAACAATTTAGCCCTCACGTAGCATGCATCATCGTTAGCTTCGCCGCCCACACCATCGAGCTTGTCTAGCCACATCCCAGCTTATTGTCCTACAATTTCTCTCATTTCGTTACCAATGTTTTTCCCACCGATGAGGCCTTGGCAGCAGGGGTGTCACGCCTTGCCCAGGCTGGCTGTGTGGCTCGCTCGTTGCTAACGGCCGATGATCGGGTCGTCGATCGCGCTGGGCAACTAGTCCGCCTAGGCAAGCCTGAGCGTCGAGATCCAACCGCACGTCTACCACCTCGAGGGCCTGTGACGAAGCACTCCGCATGCTCGAAATCCCCCCAACGATTTGGCCCTCACGTACCATGCATCATTGTTAGCTTCACCGCCCACACCATCGAGCTTGTCTAGCCACATCCCAGCTTATTATCCCACGATTATTCTCGCTTTGTTGCCCACGTTTTTTCCACCGATGACGCCTTGGCAGCAGGGGTGCCAAGGCTGGCCGTGTGGCTCACTCGTTGCTAACGGTCGACGATCGTGTTGTCGATTGCGCCGCGCAACGAGTCTGTCTAGGCAAGCCTGAGTGTCGAGATCCAACCCCACGTATGCAGCCTTGAGGGCCTGCGACGAAGCACTCCGCATGCTCGAAATCCCCCCAATGATTTGGCCCTCATGTAGCATGCATCATTGTTAGCTTCACCGCTCACACCATCGAGCTTGTCTAGCCACATCCCAGCTCATTGTCCCATGATTATTCTCGCTTCGTTGCCCATGTTTTTTCCATCGATGAGGCCTTGGCAGCAGGGGTGCCCAGGCTGGCCATGTGGCTCGCTCGTTGCTAACGGCCGACAATTGTGTTGTCCATTGCGTCGCGCAATGAGTCCGCCTAGGCAAGCCCGAGCATCGAGATCCAACCCCAGGACTGCTGCCTCGACGGCCTGCGATGAAGCACTCGGCATGCTCGTAATACCCCCAACAATTTGGCCCTCACGTAGCATGCATCATCGTTACCTTCGCCGTCCACACCATCGAGTTTGTCTAGCCACATCCTAGCTCATTATACACCGATTATTCTCACTTTGTTGCCTATGTTTTTCCCACCGATGAGGCCTTTTTAGCAGGGGTGCCAAGGCTGGCCGTGTGGGTCACTCGTTGCAAACTGCCGACGACTGTGTCGTCGATTGCGCTGCACAACGAGTCCGTCTAGGCAAACCTGAGAGTCGAGATCCAACCCATGTCTGCCACCTCGAGGGCCTGCGACGAAGCACTCCGCATGCTCGAAATCCCCCCAACGATTTGGCCATCACGTAGCATGCATCATCGTTCGCTTCGCCGCCCACACCATCGAGCTTGTCTAGCCATATCCTAGCTCATTATCCCATGATTATTCTCGCTTAGTTGCCCACGTTTTTCCCACCGATGAGGCCTTGGCAGAAGGGGTGCCATGGCTGGCCGTGTGGCTCGCTCGTTACTAACGGCCGACGATCGTATCGTCGATCGCGTTGCGCAACGAGTCCGCCTAGGCAAGCCTAGAAGTTGGGATCCAGCCCCTCGTCCACCACCTCAAAGGCCTGCGACGAAACACTCTGCATGCTCGAAATCCCCCCAACGATTTGGCCCTTGTGTAAAATGCATCATTGTTAGGTTCGCTGCCCATACCATCGAGTTTGTCTAGCCACATCCCAGCTCATTATCCTACAATATCTCTCATTTCATTGCCCACATTTCTCCTACCGATGAGGCCTTGGCAGCAGCGGTGTCACGCCTTGCCCAGGCTTGCCGTGTGGCTCGCTTGTTGCTAACGGTCGACGATCGTGTCGTCGATCGCGCTGCGCAACAAGTCCGCCTAGGCAAGCCTGAGCATCGGGATCCAACCCCACATCTGCCGCCTCGAGGGCCAGCGACGAAGCACTCCGCATGCTCGAAATCTCCCCAACGATTTGGCCCTCACGTAGCATGCATCATCGTTAGCTTCGCCACCCACACCATCGAGCTCATCTAGCCACATCCCAGCTCATTATCCCACGATTATTCTCGCTTTGTTGCCCAAATTTTCCCCACCGATGAGGCCTTCGCAGCAGGGGTGCCCAGGCTAGCTTTGTGGCTCGCTCATTGCTAACAGCCGACGATCGTGTCGTCGATCGCGTTGCGCAACGAGTCCGCCTTGGCAAGCCTGAGCGTCGAGATCCAACCCGACGTCTGCCACCTCGAGGGCCTGCGACAGCGCACTCTGCATGCTCAAAATCCCCCTAACGATTTGGCCCTCACGTAGCATGCATCATCGTTAGCTTCGCCGCCCACACCACCGAGCTTGTCTAGCCACATCCCAGCTTATTATCACATAATTTCTCTCGTTTCGTTGCCCATGTTTTTCCTACCGATGAGGCTTTGGCAGTAGGGGTGTCACACCTTGCCTAGGCTGGCCATGTGGCTCCCTCGTTGCTAACGACCGACGATCGGGTCATCGATCGGGATGTGCAACAAGTCCGCCTTAGGACAGCCTGAGAGTCGAGATCCAACCCCACGTCGCCGCCTCGAGCTTGTCTAGCCACATCCCAGCTCATTATCCCACGATTATTCTCGCTTTGTTGCCCACGTTTTTTCCACCGATGAGGCCTTGGCAGCAGGGGTGCCCAGGCTGGCCGTGTGGCTCGCTCGTTGCTAACGGTTGAAGATCGTGTTGTCGATTGCGCCGCGCAACGAGTCTGCCAAGGCAAGCCTGAGCGTCGAGATCCAACCCAACGTATGCAGCCTCGAGGGCCTGCGACGAAGCACTCCGCATGCTCGAAATCCCCCCAACGATTTGGCCCTCACGTAGCATGCATCATCGTTAGCTTCGCCGCCCACACCATCGAGCTTGTCTAGCCACATCCCAGCTCATTATCCCACGATTATTCTCGCTTTGTTGCCCACGTTTTTTCCACCGATGAGGCCTTGGCAGCAGGGGTGCCCAGGCTGGCCGTGTGGCTCGCTCGTTGCTAACGGTCGAAGATCGTGTTGTCGATTGCGCCGCGCAACGAGTCTGCCAAGGCAAGCCTGAGCGTCGAGATCCAACCCAACGTATGCAGCCTCGAGGGCCTGCGACGAAGCACTCCGCATGCTCGAAATCCCCCCAACGATTTGGCCCTCACGTAGCATGCATCATCGTTAGCTTCGCCGCCCACACCATCGAGCTTGTCTAGCCACATCCCAGCTCATTATCCCACGATTATTCTCGCTTTGTTGCCCACGTTTTTTCCACCGATGAGGCCTTGGCAGCAGGGGTGCCCAGGCTGGCCGTGTGGCTCGCTCGTTGCTAACGGTCGAAGATCGTGTTGTCGATTGCGCCGCGCAACGAGTCTGCCAAGGCAAGCCTGAGCGTCGAGATCCAACCCAACGTATGCAGCCTCGAGGGCCTGCGACGAAGCACTCCGCATGCTCAAAATCCCCCCAACCATCGAGCTTGTCTAGCCACATGCCAGCTCATTATCCCACGATTATTCTCGCTTTATTGCCCACTTTTTTTCCACCGATGAGGCCTTGGCAGCAGGGGTGCCCAGGCTGGCCGTGTGGCTCGCTCGTTGCTAACGGTCGAAGATCGTGTTGTCGATTGCGCCGCGCAACGAGTCTGCCAAGGCAAGCCTGAGCGTCGAGATCCAGCCCATGGCCGTGTGGCTCGCTCGTTGCTAACGGTCGAAGATCGTGTTGTCGATTGCGCCGCGCAACGAGTCTGCCAAGGCAAGCCTGAGCGTCGAGATCTGCAGCCTCGAGGGCCTGCGACGAAGCACTCCGCATGCTCAAAATCCCCCCAACGATTTGGCCCTCACGTAGCATGCATCATCGTTAGCTTCGCCGCCCACACCATCGAGCTTGTCTAGCCACATCCCAGCTCATTATCCCACGATTATTCTCACTTTATTGCCCACGTTTTTTCCACCGATGAGGCCTTGGCAGCAGGGGTGCCTAGGCTGGCCGTGTGGCTCGCTCGTTGCTAACGGTCGAAGATCTTGTTGTCGATTGCGCCGCGCAACGAGTCTGCCAAGGCAAGCCTGAGCGTCGAGATCCAACCCAACGTATGCAGCCTCGAGGGCCTGCGACGAAGCACTCCGCATGCTCAAAATCCCCCCAACCATCGAGCTTGTCTAGCCACATGCCAGCTCATTATCCCACGATTATTCTCACTTTATTGCCCACTTTTTTTCCACCGATGAGGCCTTGGCAGCAGGGGTGCCCAGGCTGGCCGTGTGGCTCGCTCGTTGCTAACGGTCGAAGATCGTGTTGTCGATTGCGCCGCGTAACGAGTCTGCCAAGGCAAGCCTGAGCGTCGAGATCCAACCCAACGTATGCAGCCTCGAGGGCCTGCGACGAAGCACTCCGCATGCTCGAAATCCCCCCAACGATTTGGCCCTCACGTAGCATGCATCATCGTTAGCTTCGCCGCCCACACCATCGAGCTTGTCTAGCCACATCCCAGCTCATTATCCCACGATTATTCTCGCTTTGTTGCCCACGTTTTTTCCACCGATGAGGCCTTGGCAGCAGGGGTGCCCAGGCTGGCCGTGTGGCTCGCTCGTTGCTAACAGTCGAAGATCGTGTTGTCGATTGCGCCGCGCAACGAGTCTGCCAAGGCAAGCCTGAGCGTCGAGATCTAACCCAACGTATGCAGCCTCGAGGGCCTGCGACGAAGCACTCCGCATGCTCAAAATCCCCCCAATGATTTGGCCCTCATGTAGCATGCATCATCGTTAGCTTCGCCGCTCACACCATCGAGCTTGTCTAGCCACATCCCAGCTCATTATCCCATGATTATTCTCTCTTCGTTGCCCACGTTTTTTCCACCGATGAGGCCTTGGTAGCAGGGGTGCCCAGGCTGGTCATGTGGCTCGCTCGTTGCTAACGGCCGACGATCGTGTTGTCGATTGCACTGCGCAACAAGTCGACCTAGGCACGCCTGAGAGTCTAGATCTAACCCCACGTATGCAGCCTCGAGGGCCTGCGATAAAAGCACTCCACATGGTCGAAATCGCCCCAACGATTTGGCCCTCACGTAGCATGCATCATCGTTAGCTTCGCCGCCCACACCATCGAGCTTGTCTAGCCACATCCCAGCTCATTATCCCACGATTATTCTCGCTTCGTTGCCCACGTTTTTTCCACCGATGAGGCCTTGGCAGCAGGGGTGCCCAGGCTGGCCGTGTGGCTCGCTCGTTGCTAACGGTCGATGATCATGTCGTCGATCGCGCTGCGCAATGAGTCCGCCTAGGCAAGCCTAGAAGTTGGGATCCAGCCCCGTGTCCATCACCTCGAAGGCCTGCGACGAAGCACTCTGCATGCTTGAAATCCCCCCAGCAATTTGGCCCTCGCGTAGAATGCATCATCGTTAGCTTCGTCGCCCATACCATCGAGTTTGTCTAGCCACATCCCGGCTTATTATCCCAGAAATATCTCTCATTTCGTTGCCCACGTTTTTCCCACCAATGAGGCCTTAGCAGAAGTGGTGTCACGCCTTGCCTAGGCTGGCCGTGTGGCTCGCTCGTTGCTAACGGTCGACGATCGTGTCGCCGATCGCGCTGCGCAACGTGTCTGCCTAGGCAAGCCTGAGCGTTGGGATCAACCCCACATCTGCCGCCTCGAGGGCCTGCGACAAAGCACTCCGGATGCTTGAAATGCCCCCAACGATTTGGCCCTCACGTAGCATGCATCATCGTTAGCTTCGTCGCCTACACCATCGACCTTATCTAGCCATATCCCAGCTCATTATCCCGCGATTACTCTCGCTTCGTTGCCCACGTTTTTTCCACCGATGAGGCCTTGGCAGCAGGGGTGCCCAGGCTGGCCGTGTGGCTCGCTCGTTGCTAACGGTCGAAGATCGTGTTGTCGATTGCGCCGCGCAACGAGTCTGCCAAGGCAAGCCTGAGCGTCGAGATCCAACCCAACGTATGCAGCCTCGAGGGCCTGCGACGAAGCACTCCGCATGCTCAAAATCCCCCCAACGATTTGGCCCTCACGTAGCATGCATCATCGTTAGCTTCGCCGCCCACACCATCGAGCTTGTCTAGCCACATCCCAGCTCATTATCCCACGATTATTCTCGCTTTGTTGCCCACGTTTTTTCCACCGATGAGGCCTTGGCAGCAGGGGTGCCCAGGCTGGCCGTGTGGCTCGCTCGTTGCTAACGGTCGAAGATCGTGTTGTCGATTGCGCCGCGCAACGAGTCTGCCAAGGCAAGCCTGAGCGTCGAGATCCAACCCAACGTATGCAGCCTCGAGGGCCTGCGACGAAGCACTCCGCATGCTCGAAATCCACCCAACGATTTGGCCCTCACGTAGCATGCATCATCGTTAGCTTCGCCGCCCACACCATCGAGCTTGTCTAGCCACATCCCAGCTCATTATCCCACGATTATTCTCGCTTTGTTGCCCACGTTTTTTCCACCGATGAGGCCTTGGCAGCAGGGGTGCCCAGGCTGGCCGTGTGGCTCGCTCGTTGCTAACGGTCGATGATCATGTCGTCGATCGCGCTGCGCAATGAGTCCGCCTAGGCAAGCCTAGAAGTTGGGATCCAGCCCCGTGTCCATCACCTCGAAGGCCTGCGACGAAGCACTCTGCATGCTTGAAATCCCCTCAGCAATTTGGCCCTCGCGTAGAATGCATCATCGTTAGCTTCGTCGCCCATACCATCGAGTTTGTCTAGCCACATCCCGGCTTATTATCCCAGAAATATCTCTCATTTCGTTGCCCACGTTTTTCCCACCAATGAGGCCTTAGCAGCAGTGGTGTCACGCCTTGCCTAGGCTGGCCGTGTGGCTCGCTCGTTGCTAACGGTCGATGATCGTGTCGCCGATCGCGCTGCGCAACGTGTCTGCCTAGGCAAGCCTGAGCGTTGGGATCAACCCCACATCTGCCGCCTCGAGGGCCTGCGACAAAGCACTCCGGATGCTTGAAATGCCCCCAACGATTTGGCCCTCACGTAGCATGCATCATCGTTAGCTTCGTCACCTACACCATCGACCTTATCTAGCCATATCCCAGCTCATTATCCCGCGATTATTCTCGCTTCGTTGCCCACGTTTTTTCCACCGATGAGGCCTTGGCAGCAGGGGTGCCCAGGCTGGCCGTGTGGCTCGCTCGTTGCTAACGGTCGAAGATCGTGTTGTCGATTGCGCCGCGCAACGAGTCTGCCAAGGCAAGCCTGAGCGTCGAGATCCAACCCAACTTATGCAGCCTCGAGGGCCTGCGAGAAGCACTCCGCATGCTCAAAATCCCCCCAACGATTTGGCCCTCACGTAGCATGCATCATCGTTAGCTTCGCCGCCCACACCATCGAGCTTGTCTAGCCACATCCCAGCTCATTATCCCACGATTATTCTCGCGTTGTTGCCCAAATTTTTCCCACCGATTAGGCCTTGGCAGCAGGGGTGCCTGGGCATGCCTCCCATGCCCAGGGTCTGTGCGACGTGGCTCCCCTGGCTCGCTCGCTCGGCACTTAGTCGAGGGACAGGGACGAGGGGGCTGGCTAGCGAAGGGCACCCGTCGCCTGGCTGGCGCGCCCACCTCTACCGCACGCTGGGCACTTCACCCATACCGTACCTGCTGGGGGCTGCCGGGGCATGCCTCCTGTCCCCAGGGTCCCTGTGACGTGGTTCCCCTGGCTCGCTCGCTGGGCACTAAGTCGAGGGACAGGGACGGGGGGGCTGGCTCGAGATGGGTGCCCGTGGCCTGGCTGACGCGCCCACCTCTACCGCCCGCTGGGCACTTGGCCCAAGCCGTGCCTGCTGGGGGATGCCGGGGCATGCCTCCCGTGCCCAGGGTCCATGCGGCGCGGCTCCCCTGGCTCGCTCGCTGGGCACTTATTCGAGGGACAGGGACGAGGGGGCAGGCTCGGGATGGGCGCCCGCGGCCTGGCTGGCGCGCCGACCGCTGCCGCACGCTGGGCTAGCAGCCCATGCTGTGCCTGCAGGGGGCTGCCTGGGCATGCCACCCATGCCCAGGGTCTGTACGACGCGGCACCACTGGCTCGCATGCTAGGCAGTCAGTCGAGGGGCAGGGACGAGGGGGCTGGCTCGCGATGGGCCCTGCGGCCTGGCTGCGCGCCCACCGCTGCTGCAAGCTGGGCAAGCAGCCCATGCCATGCCTGCCGGGGGCTGCCTGGGCGTGCCACCCTTGCCCAGGGTCAATGCGACGCGGCCCCCCTGGCTCACTCTTTGGGCACTACGTCGAGGGACAGGGACGTGGGGGCAGGCTCGCGATGGGCGCCTGTGGCCTGGCTGGCGCGCCCACCGCTGCCACACGCTGGGCGAGCCGCCCATGCCGTGCCTTCTGGGGGCTGCCTAGGCGTGACATCCATGCCTAGGGTCCATGCGACGCAGCCCCCCTGGCTCACTCGCTGGGCAGTTAGTCAAGGGACAGGGACGTGGGGGCTGGCTCGCGATGGGCGCCCGCGGCCTGGCTGGACCGCCCGCTGCTGCCGTACGCTGGGCGAGCAGCCAATGCCATGCCTGCTGGGGGCTGGCTGGGCATGCCACCCATGCCCAGGATCCATGCGACGCGGCTCCCCTGGCTCACTCGCTGGGCACTTAGTCTAGGGACAGGGACGAGGGGGCTGGCTCGCTATTGGTGCCTGTGGCCTTGCTGGCGCGCCCTCCTCTGCTGCACACTGGGCACTTAGCCCATGCCGTGCCTGCTGGGGGCAGCCTGGGTATGCCTCCTGTGCCCATAGTCCATGCGATGTGGCTCCCCTGGCTCGCTCGCTGGGCACTATGTCGAGGGACAGGGACGAGGGGTCAGGCTCGTGATGGGCGCCTGTGGCCTCGCTGGCGCACCCACCGCTGCTCCATGCAGGGCACGTGGCCCATGCTGTGCCGGCTAGGGTCTGAAGGGGCAAGCCTCCCGTGCCCAGGGTCTGTGTGAATTGTATCCCCTGGCTCGCTCGCTGGGCACTTAGTCGAGGGACAGGGATGAGGGAGCTGGCTCGCGATGGGTGTCGGTGGCCTGGCTGGTGCTCCATCCTCTGCCGCGCGCTGGGCACTTGGCCCATGCCATGCCTGCTGGGGGCTTCCTAGGCATGCCTCCCATGCCAAGAGTCCTTGCAACGTGGCTCCCCTGGCTCGCTCGCTGGACACTTGGTCGAGGGACAGGGACGAGGGGGCTGGCTCGCGATGGGCGCCCATGGCCTGGCTGGCGCCCCCACCGCTGCCCACGCTGGGCACTTGGCCCATGCCGTGCCTACTGGGGACTGCCGGGGCATGCCTTCCATGCCCATGGTCCATGCGACACGGCTCCCCTGGCTCCCTCGCTGGGCACTTAGTCGAGGGACAGGGACCAGGAGGCTGGCATGCGATGGGCACCCGTGGCCTGGCTGGTGCGCCCACCGCTGCTGCTTGCTGGGCATTTTGCCCATGCCGTGCCTGCTGGGGGCTTCCTGGGCATGCCTCCCATGCCCAGGGTCCATGCGACGCGGCCCCACTGGCTCGCTCTTTGGGCACTACGTCGAGGGACAGGGACGTGGGGGCTGGCTCACGATGGGCGCCCGTGACCTGGCTTGCGCGTCCACCGCTGCCGCATGCTGGGCGAGCCACCCATGCCGTGCCTTCTGGGGGCTGCCTGGGCATGCCATCCGTGCCTAGGGTCCATGCAACACAGCCCCTCTGGCTCGCTCGCTGGGCATTTAGTCAAGGGACAGGGACGTGGGGGCTGGCTCGCGATGGGCGCCCGCGGCCTGGCTGGAGCGCCCGCCGCTGCCGCACGCTGGGTGAGCAGCCAATGCCATGCCTGCTGGGGGCTGGCTGGGCATGTCACCGGTGCCCAGGGTCTGTGCAACGTGGCACCCCTGGCTCGCACACTGGGCAGTCAGTCGAGGGGCAGGGACGAGGGGGCTGGCTTGCCATGGGTGCCCGCGGCCTGTCTGGAGCACCCACCACTGCCGCACGCTGGGCCAGCAGCCCATGCCATGCATGCTTGGGGCTGCCTGGGCATGCCACCCATGCCCAGGGTCCATGCAACATGCCCCCCCTGGCTCGCTCGCTGGGCACTAAGTCTAGGGACAGGGACGAGGGGGCTGGCTCGCGATGGGCGCCCGTGGCCTGGCTGACGTGCCCACCTCTACCACCCGCTGGGCACTTGACCCATGCCGTGCCTGCTGGGGGATGCTGGGGCATGCCTCCCGTACCCAGGGTCCATGCAACATGGCTCCCTGGCTCGCTCGCTGGGCACTTAGTCAAGGGACAGGGACGAGGGGGCTGGCTCGCGATGGCGGCCCGTGGCCTGGCTGGTGCGCCCACCGCTGCAGCACGCTGGGCACTTGGCCCATGCCGTGCCTGCTGGGAGCTGCTGGGGCATGCCTCCCATGCCCAGGCTCCATGCGACACGGCTACCCTGGCTCACTTGCTGGGTGCTAAGTCGAGGGACAGGGACGAGGGGACTGGCTTGCGATGGGCGCCCATGGCCTGGCTGGCGCGCTGACCTCTACTGCACGCTGGGCACTTGGCCCATGCCGTGCCTGCTGGGGGCTGCTGGGGCATGCCTCCCGTGCCCAGGGTCCATGCAACGCGGCTCCCCTGGCTCCCTCGCTGGGCACTTAGTCGAGGGACAGGGACCAGGAGGCTGGCACGCGATGGGCACCCGTGGCCTGGCTGGTGCACCCACCGCTGCCACATGCTGGGCATTTTTCCCATGCCGTGCCTGCTGGGGGCTTCCTGGGCATGCCTCCCATGCCCAAGGTCCATGCGATGCCGCTCCCCTGGCTTGGTCGCTGGGCACTTAGTCGAGGGACAGGGATGAGTGGGCTGGCTCGCGATGGGAAGCCGTGGCCTGTCGGGCACGTCCACCGCTGCCTCACGCTGGGCACTTGGCCCATGCCGTGCATACTGGGCGCTGCCTGGGCATGCCTCCCATGCCCAGGGTCCATGTGACATGGCTACCCTGGCTCGTTCACTGGGCACTTAGTCGAAGGACAGGGACCAGGGGGCTTGCTCGCGATTGGAGCCCGTGCCCTGGCTGGTGCGCCCACCGCTCCTGCATGCTGGGAACTTGGCCCATGCCGTGCCTGCTGGGGGCTTCCTGGGTATGGCTCCTGTGCCCAGGGTCCATGCATCATGGCTCCCCTGGCTCGCTCGCTGGGCACTTAGTCGAGGGACAGGGACGAGGGGGCTGGCTCGCGATGGGCGCCCGTGGCCTGCCTGGCGCGCCCGCCGCTGCCGCACACTGGGCACTTGGCCCATGGCGTGCATACTGGGGGCTGCCTGGGCATGCCTTCCGTGCCCAGGGTCTGTGTGACAAGGCTCCCCTGGCTCGCTCGCTCGGCACTTAGTCGAGGGAGAGGGACGAGGGGGCTGGCTTTCGAAGGGCACCCGTCGCCTGGCCGGCGCGCCCACCTCTACCGCACACTGGGCACTTGGCCCATGCCGTGCCTGCTGGGGGCTGCTGGGGGCTGCTGGGGCATGCCTCCCATGCCCAGGGTCCCTGCGACATGGCTCCCCTGTTTCGCTCGCTGGGCACTTAGTCGAGGGACAGGGACGAGGGAGCTGGCTCACGATGGGCGCCCGTGGCCTGGCTAGTGCGCCCACCGCTGCCGCACGCTGGAAACTTGGCCCATGCTGTACCTGCTGGGGCCTGCCAGGGCATGCCTCCCGTGCCCAGGGTCCATGCGATGTTGCTCCTCTGGCTCGGTCACTGGGCACTTAGCTGAGGGACAGGAACGACGGAGCTGGCTCGCGATTGGCGCCTGTGGCCTGGCTGGCGTGCCCACCGCTGCCGCACGCTGGGCACTTGGCCCATGCTGTACCTGCTGGGGGCTGCCTAGGCATGCCTCCCGTGCCCAGGGTCCTTACGACACGGGACCCCTGGCTCACACACGGGGCAGGGACTCGGGGGCTGGCTCACGATGGGCACCCGAGGCCTTGATGGCGCGCCCACCGCTGCCGCACGCTGGGAGAGCAGCCCATGCCGTGCCTCCTGGGGGCTGCCTGGGCATGCCACCCGTGCCCAGGGTCCGTGCGACGCGACCCCCCTGGCTCACTCGCTGGGCCCTTAGTCGAGGCACAGGAACGTGGAGGCTAGCTCGCGATGGGCGCCCACGTCCTGGCTGGCGCTCCCCCCGCTGCCGCACACTGGGCGAGCAGCCCATGCCGTGCCTGCTGGGGGCTGCCTGGGTGTACCACCTGTGGCCAGTGTCCGTGCAACATGGCACCCCTGGCTCGTACGCTGGGTACTTAATCGAGGGGCTGGGACGAGGGGGCTGGCTCGCGATGGGCGCCCACGGCCTGGCTGGCAAACCCAACGCTGCCATACGCTGGGCGAGCAGCCCATGCCGTGCCTGCTGGGGACTGCCTGGGCGTGCCATCCGTGGCCAGTGTCTGTGTGACATGGCACCCCTGGCTCGTACACTGGGCACTTAATCGAGGGGCTGGGACGAGGGGGCTGGCTCGTGATGGGCTCCCGCGGCAAGGCTGGTGCACCCAACTCTGCCGCACGCAGGGCGAGCAGCCCATGCCGTGCCTGCTGGGGGCTGCCTGGGCATGCCACCCGTGCCCAGGGTCCATGCGACGCAATCCCTCTGGCTCGCTCGCTGGGCCCTTAGTCGAGGCACAGGAACTTGGAAGCTAGCTCGCGATGGGCGCCCGCGTCCTGGCTGGCGCGCCCACCGCTGCCGCACACTGGGCGAGCAGCCCATGCCGTGCCTGCTGGGGGCTGCCTGGGTGTGCCACCTGTGGCCAGTGTCCGTGTGACATGGCACCCCTGGCTCGTACGCTGGGCACTTAATCGAGGGGCTGGGACAAGGGGGCTGGCTCGCGATGGGCGCCCGCGTCCTGGCTGGCGCGCCCACCGCTGCCGCACACTGGGCGAGCAGCCCATGCCGTGCCTGCTGGTGGCTGCCTGGGCATGCCACCTGTGGCCAGTGTCCATGTGACATGGCACCCCTGGCTCGTACGCTGGGCACTTAATCGAGGGGCTGGGACGAGGGGGCTGGCTCGCGATGGGCGCCCGCGTCCTGGCTGGCGCGCCCACCGCTGCCGCACACTGGGCGAGCACCCTATGCTGTGCCTGCTGGGGGCTGCCTGGGTGTGCCACCCAAGGCCAGGGTCCGTGCGACATGGCACCCCTGGCTCGTACGCTGGGCAGTCAGTCGAGGGGCAGGGACGAGGGGGCTGGCTCGAGATGGGCGCCCGTGGCCTGGCTGGCGCGCTCACCGCTGCCGCACGCTGGGCGAACAGCCCATGCCGTGCCTGCTGGGGGCAGCCTGGGCCTGCCACCCATTCCCAGGGTCTGTGCGATGCGGCACCCCTGGCTCGTATGCTGGGCAGTCTGTCGAGGGGCAAGGACGAGAGGGCTGGCACGAGCTGGGCGCCCGCTGCCTGGCTGGCGCGCTCACCGCTGCCGCACTCTGGGCGAGCATCCCATGCCGTGCCTGCTGGAAGCTGCCTCGGCATGCCACACGTGCCCAGGGTCTTTGCGATGTGGCCCCCATGGCTCGCTTACGGGGCACATAGTCGAGGGACAGGGACATGGGGGCTGGCTCGCGATGGGCAACCGCGCCTGGCTGGCACGCCCACCGCTGCCGCACGCTGGGGAGCAGCCCATGCTGTGCCTGCTGGGGGCTTCCTGGGTGTGCCACCTGTGCCCAGGGTCCATGCGACGCGGCCCGCCTGGCTTGCTCTCTGGGAACTTAGTCGAGGCACAGGAACGTGGGGGCTAGCTCGCGATGGGCACACGCGGCCTGGCTGGCGCGCCCACCGCTGCCGCACGCTTAGCAAGCAGCCCATGCCGTGCCTGCTGTGGCCTGCCTGGGCATGCCACCCGTGCCCAGGGTCAGTGCGACGTGGCACCTCTGGCTCGCATGCTGGGCACTCAGTCGAGGGGCAAGGACGAAGGGGCTGGCTCGCGATGGGCGCCCGCAGCCTGGTTGGCGCGCTCCCCGCTACCGCATGCTGGGCAAGCAGCCCATGCCGTGCCTGCTGGGGGCTACCTCTGCATGCCACACGTGCCCAGGGCCTGTGCGACGTGGCCCCCCTGGCACACTCACGGCGCTCTTAGTCGAGCGACAGGGACGTGGGGGCTGGCTCGCGATGGGCGCCCGCGGCCTGGCTGGTGCACCCACCGCTGCCGCACACTGGGCGAGCAGCCCATGCCGTTCCTGCTGGGGGCTGCCTGAGCGTGCCACACGTGCCCAAGGTCCTTGCGACGCGCTCCCCCTAGTTCGATCGCTGGGCACTTAGTCGAGGCACAGGAAAGTGGGGGCAAGCTCGCGATGGGCGCCCGCGGCCTGGCTGGCGCCCCCACTGCTGCCGCACGCTTGGCGAGAAGCCCATGCCGTGCCTGCTGGGGGCTGCCTGTTCATGCCACCCATGCCCAGGGTCCATGTGATGCGGCACCCCTGGCTCGCATGCAGGGCATTCAGTCAAGGGGCAGGGACGAGGGGGCTGCCTCGCGATGGGCGCCCACGGCCTGGCTGGCGCGCTCAAAGCTGCCGCAAGCCGGGTGAGCAGCCCATGCCGTGTCTGCTGGGGGCTGCCTGGGCGTGCCACCCGTGACCAGGGTCCGTGCGACATGGCACCCCTGGCTTGCACGCTGGGCACTCAGTTGAGGAGCGGTGACGAGGGGGCTAGCTCGCGATGGGCGCCCGCGGCCTGGCCGGCGCATCCAACGCTGCCGCACGCTGGGAGAGCAGCGCATGCTGTGCCTGCTGGGGGCTGCCTGGGCGTGCCACCCGTGCCCAGGGTCCATGCGACGCGACCCCCCTGGCTCTCTCGCTGGGCACTTAGTTGAGGCACAGGAACGTGGGGGCTAGCTCGCGATGGGCACCCGCGTCCTGGCTGGCGCTCCCACCGCTGCCGCACACTGGGTGAGCAGCCCATGCTGTGCCTGCTGGGGGCTGCCTGGGCGTGCCACCCGTGGCCTGGGTCCGTGTGACATGGCACCCCTGCCTCGCACGCTGGGCACTCAGTCGAGGGGCAGGGACGAGGGGCTGGCTCGCGATGGGCGCCCGTGGCCTGGCTGGCGCGCCCACCGCTGCTGCACGCTGGGCGAGCGGCCAATGCCATGCCTGCTAAAGGTTACCTGGGTGTGTTACACATGCCCAGAGTCCATGCGACATGGCACCCCTCGCACGCACGCTGGTTAGTCAGTCGAGGGGCAGCGACTAGGGGGCTGGCTCACGATGGGCGCCCGCGGCCTGGCTGGCGCGCTGACCGCAACCACACGCTGTGCGAGCAGCCCATGCCGTGCCTGCTGGGGGCTGCCTGGGCTTGCCACCCGTGCCCAGGGTCCGTGCGACGCGGCACCCCTGGCTCGCAGGCTGGGCAGTCAGTCGAAGGGCAGGGATGAGGGGGCTGGCTCGCGATGGGCACCCGCGGCCTGGCTGGCGCGCCCACCGCTGCCGCACGCTGGGAGAGCAGCCCATGCCGTGCCTGCTGGGGTCTGCCTGGGCGTGCCACCCATGCCCAGGGTCCGTGCGACGCGGCACCCCTGGCTCGCAGGCTGGGCAGTCAGTCGAGGGGCAGGGACGAGGGGGCTGGCTCGAAATGGGCGCCCACGGCCTTGCTGGCGCGCTCACCGCTGCCGCACGCTGGGCAGCCAGCCCATGCAGTGCCTGGTTGGGGCTGCCTGGGCGTGCCACCCATGCCCAGGGTCCGTGCGATGCGGCACCCCTGGCTCGCACGCTGTGCAGTCAGTCTCGGGGTAGGGACGAGGGGGTTGGCTCACGATGGGCGCCCGCGGCCTGGCTGGCGCGCTCACCGCTGCCGCACCCTGGGCGAGGAGCTCATGCCGTGCCTGCTGGGGGCTGCCTGGGCGTGCCATCCGTGCCCAGGGTCCATGCAACGCGGCCCCCTGGCTCACTCGCTGGGCACATTTTCGAGGGACAGGGACGTGGGGGCTGCCTCAGGATGGGTGGCCGCGGTCTGGCTGGCGCGCCCACCGCTGCCGCACGCTAGGCGAGCAGCCCATGCCGTGCCTGCTGAGGCCTGCCTGGGCGTGCCACCTGTGGCCAGGGTCCGTGCGACATGGCCCCCCTGACTCGCTCGCTGGGCACTTAGTCGAGGGACAGGGACGTGGGGGCAAGTTCTTGATGGGCGCCCGTGGCCTGGATGGCGCGCCCACCGCTGCCGCACGCTGGGCGAGCAGTCCATGCCGTGCATGCTGCGGCCTGCCTGGGCGTGCCACCCGTGCCCAGGGTCTGTGCGATGTGGCACCTCTGGCTCGCACACTGGGCATTCAGTCGAGGGGCAAGGAGGAAGGGGCTGGCTCGCAATGGGCGCCCGCAGCCTGGCTGGCGTGCTCACCGCTACCGCACGCTGGGCGAGCAGCCCATGCCGTACGTGCTGGGGGCTACCTCTGCGTGCCACACGTGCCCAGGTTCTGTGTGACGTGACCCCTATGGCTCGCTCACGGGGCACTAAGTCGAGGGACAGGGACGAGGGGGCTGGCTCGCGATGGGCGCCCACGGCCTGGCTGGCGCGCTCACCGCTGCCGCACGCTGGGTGAGCAGCCCATGCCATGCCTTCTGGAGGCTGCCTGGGCATGCCACCCGTGCCCAGGGTCCGTGCGACTCGGAATCCCCGGCTCGCACATTGGGCAGTCAGTCGAGGGGCAGGGACTCGGGGGCTGGCTCACGATGGGCGCCCGAGGCCTGGCTGGCGCGCCCACTGCTACCGCACGCTGCGCTAGCAGACCATGCCGTGCCTGCTGGGAGCTGCCACATGCAGGGCGAGCAGCCCATGCCAAGCCTGTAGGGGGCTACCTGGGCGTGCCACCCGGGCCCAGGGTTCGTGCGACGCAGCCCCCCTGGCTCGCTCACTGGGCACTTATTCGAGGGACAGGGAAGTGGGGGCTGGCTTGCGATGGGCGCCCGCGGCCTTGCTGGCGCACCCACCGCTGCCGCACGCTGGGAGAGCAGCCCATGCCGTGCCTGCTGGGGGCTGCCTGGGCGTGCCACCTGTGCCC
>JAJFZO010000539.1:0-7500 GCA_021397835.1 Moringa oleifera | reverse complement strand
AGGCAAGCCTGAGCGTCGAGATCCAACCTAACGTCTGCCACCTTGAGGGCCTACGACGAAGCATTCCGCATGCTCAAAATCCCTCCAACGATTTGGCCCTCGTGTAGCATGCATCATCGTTAGCTTCGCCGCCCACACCGTCGAGTTTATCTAGCCACATCCCAGCTTATTATCCCACAGTTTCTCTTGTTTCATTGCCAACATTTTTTCCACCGATGAGGCCATGGCAGCAGGGGTGTCACACCTTGCCCAGGTTGGCCGTGTGGCTCGCTCAATGCCGACTGCCGACGATCGTGTCGCCGATCGCGCTGCGCAACGAGTCCGCCTAGGCAAGCTTGAGCGTCGGGATCCAACCCCATGTCCACCGCCTCGAGGGTCTGCGATGAAGCACTCCGTATACTCGAAATCCCCCCAGCGATTTGGCCCTTTTGTAGCATGCATCATCGTTAGCTTCGCCGCCCACACCGTCAAGCTTGTGTAGCCACATCCCAGCTTATTATCCCACGATTTTTCTCATTTCGTTGCCCACAATTTAGCGGATTTCATTTCTCATGTTTTCCCCACTCCGTTGACTACTAATCGGGCGTCCCACACTCTTCGGCCGACGTCGCCGGTCGCCGGCCGCCTGCCTGCCCGCGGTGGTGGCCGCCATAGCCACGCACCCCCAGCTAGATGGGCAAGGCAGTAAGCCGCCCTGCCCATGCCATGCACGCTGGGTTGCCCAAGCCCAGCGCCTGCCCACGTGGGATGGGCAGGGAGGAGGCACGCATGGCCTGTTGGCAACCAGCAAGCTAAGTGACCACCTCCCCCCTAAAGAGTCTTAAATGAAATTTTACTCCCAGCAGGAAGAAACGTCAATATGTCTGAGCCGTTATAATGGGTCTAAAAAATTATTTACTTAGAATTTTGAGCTGAAATTTTGTACATAAATGGAGAATAATCATATCTACCACTAAAAAGAATTTCAGAATTTTTTGGGAACTAAATTTTTTTTAATGAATTTTCTATAGCCGAAAATTGAAAAAATCATCAAAAATAGCCCGTGAGTTGAAATGATCCCAAACTTCAGGGGCAGACTCCTCATGAATTACACAAATTATTAAAGTCCTTTCGGGACCAATTCCATGATGAAAAGATCATCAATTCACAATAATTTCGTAACTGGGCATTGCGGCCAGCAGGCTAGGGCAGCTGTGCCTCTGCCTGGCCCATGGTACTTGCTGGCAGCCCTATCCAGCGCACCTTCAGCCACCCCATGGCAGCCCTCAAGGTCCACCAGAGCCAGGGGCCACGGCCAAGGCCAGCTTGCCCATGAAATCAACGCCCACAGCATGCGCTGAGCCTCACAGCGTGCTCGTGGCTGGCTCGTGTGGGGCACCCCTGGCAAGGCTGGCGCCGTGCCTGCTGGTGACTGCTGTGGCTCCCCTGGCTCGCACGCTGGGCAGTCAGTCAAGGGGCAGGGACGAGGGGGCTGGATCGCGATTAGCTCCCGCAGCTTGGCTGGCGCGCCCACCGCTGCCGCACGCTGGGCGAGTAGCCCATGCCGTGCCTGCTGGGGGGCTGCTAGGGCATGCCTCTCGTGCCCAGGATGCATGCAACGGGACCCTCCTGGCTCGCACGCTGGGCACTAAGTCAAGGGACAGGGATGAGGGGGCTGGCTCGCGATTGGTGCCTGTGGCCTGGCTAGCGCCCACTGCTGCCTGAAGCTGGGCACTTGGCCCATGCCGTGCCTGCTGGGGGCTGCCTGGGCATGCCTCTCGTGCCCAGGGTCCATGCAATGCGGCTCCCTTGGCTCGCTCGCTGGGCACTTAATTGAGGGACAAGGACGAGGGGGCTGGCTCGCGATTGGCGCCTGTGGCCTGGCTGGCGCGCCTTCCTCTGCCGCAAGTTGGGCACTTGGCCCATGCCGTACCTGCTGGGGGCTGCCTAAGCATGCCTCTGGTGCCTAGAGTCCATGCGACACGGCTACCCTGGCTCGCTCGTTGGGCCCTGTCGAAGGACTGGGACGAAGGGGCTGGCTCGTGATAGGTGCCCGTGGCCTCGCTGGCGCGCCCACTGCTGCCGCACGCTGGGCACTTGGCCCATGTCATGCCTATTGGGGGCTACCTGGGCATGCCTCCCATGCCCAGGTTCTGTGCAACGCGGCTCCCTTGTCTCATTCACTGGGCACTTGTGGGACAAGGACGAGGGAGCTGGCTCGCGATGGGCGCTTGTGGCCTGGCTGGCGCGCCCACTGCTGCCGCACACTGGGCACTTGGCCCATGCCGTGCCTATGGGGGGCTGCCTAGGCATACCTCCCGTGCCCAAGGTCCATGCGACACGGCTTCCTTGGCTCGCTCGCTGGGCACTTAGTGGAGGGATAGGGACGAGGGGGCTTGCTCGCGATGGGCGCCTGTGGCCTGGCTTGCGCGTCCTCCTCTGCCACATGCTAGGCACTTGGCCCATGCTGTGCCTGCTGGGGGCTGCCAGGGCATACCTCCCGTGCCTAGGGTTGGTGCGACACGGCTCCCCTGGCTCGCTCGCTGGGCACCAAGTCGAGGGACAGGGATGAGGGGGCTGGCTCGCTATGGGCGCCCGTGGCCTGGCTGGCGCGCCCACCCCTACCGCACCCTGGGCACTTGGCCCATGCCGTGCCTGCTGAGGGCTGTTGAGGCATGCCTCCCTTGCCTAGGGTCTATGCGACGCGGCTCTCCTGGTTCACTTGCTGGGCACATAGTCGAGGGATAGGGACGAGGGGGCTGGCTCGGGATGGGCGCTTATGGCCTGGCTTGCGCGCCCACCGCTGCCACACGTTGGGCACTTGGCCCATGTCGTGCCTATTGGGGGCTGCCTGGGTATGCCTCCCGTGCCCAGGGTCCATGCGACGCGGCTCCCCTTGCTCGCTCGTTGGGCACTAAGTCAAGGGACAGGGACGAGGAGGGTGGCTCGCGATTGGCGCCTGTGGCCTGGCTAGCGCCCACCGTTGCCGCACGCAGGGCACTTGGCCCATGCCGTGCCTACCGAGGGCTGCCTGGGCATACCTCCCGTGCCCAGGGTCGGTGCGACGCGGCTCCCCTGGCTCGCTCGCTGGGCACTAAGTCGAGGGATAGGGATGAGGGGGCTGGCTCGCCATGGGCGCCCGTGGCCTGGCTAGCGCGCCCACCCCTACAGCACGCTGGGCACTTGGCCCATGCCGTGCCTGCTGGGGGCTGTTGGGGCATGCCTCCCGTGCTCAGGGTCTGTGCGACACAGCTCCCCTGGCTCGCTCGTTGGGCACTTAGTCGGGGGATAGGGACGAGGGGCCTGGCTCACGATGGGAGCCTGTGGCCTGGCTGGCGCGCCCACCGCTGCCACACGTTGGGCACTCGGCCCATGTCGTGCCTGTTGGGTGCTGCCTGGGTATGCCTCCCGTGCCTAGGGTCCGTGCGACGTGGCTCCCCTGGCTCGCTCGCTGGGCACTAAGTCGAGGGACAAGGACGAGGAGGTTGGCTCGTGATTGGCGCCTGTGGCCTGACTAGCGCCAACCGCTGCAGCACGCTGGGCACTTGGCCCATGCCGTGCCTGCCGGGGGCTGCCTGGGCATGCCTCCCGTGCCCAGGGTCCATGTGACGCGGCTCCCCTGGCTCATTCACTGGGCAGTGCTTTACTGAGGGACAGCATCGAGGGACAAGTTTCTGTTAGATATATGTTTTTTTTATTGCAGTAACACTTGGTTCTCCAATGCTTCCCGATATGTTTCCAAGTGTTTTTCTCTTGTGTTTCAAATTCTCTACCAGCCCAAAGGACTTGCTTCTTTTTCTAGGCCATTATCTTGAGGGACCGTTTCTAACCTCGTGGCATCAATTTTTGAAAAGAGAGGGACAATTGTTGTGGCGGTTCAGGAGGGGGGAGGGAGGGACGAATCGAAGCGACAAAGGGCTGAATCTCAGTGGATTGTGGCAGCATGGCCACTTTGCCACTTACAATGCCTCGTCACGTATTTAAGTCATTTGCAAATGATTCTACTCATTGCTCAGTGGGAATCACACTTCAAGGCAGCCCATGAGGCTCCTCCACCACGTGAGCTTGGCAAATGACACGTCCCTTTGGGGGCCTGGAGACCCCTACTGTAGGTCAGCAATCGGGCGACGAGCGCATGCGTCGCTTCTAGCCCGGATTTTGACTTAGAGGCATTCAGTCATAATCCAGCGCACGGTAGCTTCGCGCCACTGGCTTTTCAACCAAGTGCGATGACCAATTGTGCGAATCAACGGTTCCTCTCATACTAGGTTGAATTACTATCGCGACGTGAGCATCAGTAGGGTAAAACTAACCTGTCTCACGATGGTCTAAACCCAGCTCACGTTCCCTATTGGTGGGTGACCAATCCAACACTTGGTGAATTCTGCTTCACAATGATAGGAAGAGCCGACATCGAAGGATCAAAAAGCAATGTCACTATGAACACTTGGCTGCACTCGGTCCTCTAGATTTTCAAGGGCCGCCAGGGGTGCACCGGACACCACGCGACGTGCGGTGCTCTTCCAACCGCTACACCCTACCTCTGGCTGAGCCGTTTCCAGGGTAGGCAGGCTATTAAACAGAAAAGATAACTCTTTTTGGGGCCCCCGCCGACGTCTCTGGACTCCCTAACGTTATTGTCAGTCGCTAGGTCCTCGTTCCGGAATTTTAACTGGATCCCTTACGAAGCTCGCGCCGAGGCGCTATCTGACAGGCTTCCCCCGTCTCTTAGGATCAACTAACGCATGTGTAAGTGCCGTTCACATGGAACCTATCCCTTATTCGGCCTTCAAAGTTCTTATTTAAATATTTGCTACTACCACCAAGATTTATACCGATGGTCGCTCCGTCTGGGCTCGCGCCCCGGGTTTTGCAGCGACCACGTGCCAAGGCTGGCCGCGTAGCTCGCTCGTTTCTAACGCCCGACGATCGTGTCGTCGATCGCGCTGCACAACAAGTCTGCTTCAAGGCAAGCCTGAGCGTCAAGATCCAACCCCGCGTCTGCAGCCTCGAGGGCCTGCGACAAAGCACTCTGTATGCTCAAAATCCCCCCAACAATTTAGCCCTCACGTAGCATGCATCATCGTTAGCTTCGCCGCCCACACCATCGAGCTTGTCTAGCCACATCCCAGCTTATTGTCCTACAATTTCTCTCATTTCGTTACCAATGTTTTTCCCACCGATGAGGCCTTGGCAGCAGGGGTGTCACGCCTTGCCCAGGCTGGCTGTGTGGCTCGCTCGTTGCTAACGGCCGATGATCGGGTCGTCGATCGCGCTGGGCAACTAGTCCGCCTAGGCAAGCCTGAGCGTCGAGATCCAACCGCACGTCTACCACCTCGAGGGCCTGTGACGAAGCACTCCGCATGCTCGAAATCCCCCCAACGATTTGGCCCTCACGTACCATGCATCATTGTTAGCTTCACCGCCCACACCATCGAGCTTGTCTAGCCACATCCCAGCTTATTATCCCACGATTATTCTCGCTTTGTTGCCCACGTTTTTTCCACCGATGACGCCTTGGCAGCAGGGGTGCCAAGGCTGGCCGTGTGGCTCACTCGTTGCTAACGGTCGACGATCGTGTTGTCGATTGCGCCGCGCAACGAGTCTGTCTAGGCAAGCCTGAGTGTCGAGATCCAACCCCACGTATGCAGCCTTGAGGGCCTGCGACGAAGCACTCCGCATGCTCGAAATCCCCCCAATGATTTGGCCCTCATGTAGCATGCATCATTGTTAGCTTCACCGCTCACACCATCGAGCTTGTCTAGCCACATCCCAGCTCATTGTCCCATGATTATTCTCGCTTCGTTGCCCATGTTTTTTCCATCGATGAGGCCTTGGCAGCAGGGGTGCCCAGGCTGGCCATGTGGCTCGCTCGTTGCTAACGGCCGACAATTGTGTTGTCCATTGCGTCGCGCAATGAGTCCGCCTAGGCAAGCCCGAGCATCGAGATCCAACCCCAGGACTGCTGCCTCGACGGCCTGCGATGAAGCACTCGGCATGCTCGTAATACCCCCAACAATTTGGCCCTCACGTAGCATGCATCATCGTTACCTTCGCCGTCCACACCATCGAGTTTGTCTAGCCACATCCTAGCTCATTATACACCGATTATTCTCACTTTGTTGCCTATGTTTTTCCCACCGATGAGGCCTTTTTAGCAGGGGTGCCAAGGCTGGCCGTGTGGGTCACTCGTTGCAAACTGCCGACGACTGTGTCGTCGATTGCGCTGCACAACGAGTCCGTCTAGGCAAACCTGAGAGTCGAGATCCAACCCATGTCTGCCACCTCGAGGGCCTGCGACGAAGCACTCCGCATGCTCGAAATCCCCCCAACGATTTGGCCATCACGTAGCATGCATCATCGTTCGCTTCGCCGCCCACACCATCGAGCTTGTCTAGCCATATCCTAGCTCATTATCCCATGATTATTCTCGCTTAGTTGCCCACGTTTTTCCCACCGATGAGGCCTTGGCAGAAGGGGTGCCATGGCTGGCCGTGTGGCTCGCTCGTTACTAACGGCCGACGATCGTATCGTCGATCGCGTTGCGCAACGAGTCCGCCTAGGCAAGCCTAGACGTTGGGATCCAGCCCCTCGTCCACCACCTCAAAGGCCTGCGACGAAACACTCTGCATGCTCGAAATCCCCCCAACGATTTGGCCCTTGTGTAAAATGCATCATTGTTAGGTTCGCTGCCCATACCATCGAGTTTGTCTAGCCACATCCCAGCTCATTATCCTACAATATCTCTCATTTCATTGCCCACATTTCTCCTACCGATGAGGCCTTGGCAGCAGCGGTGTCACGCCTTGCCCAGGCTTGCCGTGTGGCTCGCTTGTTGCTAACGGTCGACGATCGTGTCGTCGATCGCGCTGCGCAACAAGTCCGCCTAGGCAAGCCTGAGCATCGGGATCCAACCCCACATCTGCCGCCTCGAGGGCCAGCGACGAAGCACTCCGCATGCTCGAAATCTCCCCAACGATTTGGCCCTCACGTAGCATGCATCATCGTTAGCTTCGCCACCCACACCATCGAGCTTATCTAGCCACATCCCAGCTCATTATCCCACGATTATTCTCGCTTTGTTGCCCAAATTTTCCCCACCGATGAGGCCTTCGCAGCAGGGGTGCCCAGGCTAGCTTTGTGGCTCGCTCATTGCTAACAGCCGACGATCGTGTCGTCGATCGCGTTACGCAACGAGTCCGCCTTGGCAAGCCTGAGCGTCGAGATCCAACCCGACGTCTGCCACCTCGAGGGCCTGCGACAGCGCACTCCGCATGCTCAAAATCCCCCTAACGATTTGGCCCTCACGTAGCATGCATCATCGTTAGCTTCGCCGCCCACACCACCGAGCTTGTCTAGCCACATCCCAGCTTATTATCACATAATTTCTCTCGTTTCGTTGCCCATGTTTTTCCTACCGATGAGGCTTTGGCAGTAGGGGTGTCACACCTTGCCTAGGCTGGCCATGTGGCTCCCTCGTTGCTAACGACCGACGATCGGGTCATCGATCGGGATGTGCAA
>JAJFZO010000458.1:0-12062 GCA_021397835.1 Moringa oleifera | reverse complement strand
CCCCACGTTCCTGTCCCTCGACTGACTGCCCAGCGTGCGAGCCAGGGGGGCCGCGTCGCACTGAGCCTGGGCGCGGGTGGCGCGCCCAGGCAGCCCCCAGCAGGCACGGCATGGGCTGCCCGCCCAGCGTGCGGCAGCAGTGGGCGCGCCAGGCAGGCCGCGGGCGCCCATCGCGTGCCAGCCCGACGTCCCTGTCCCTCGACTGACTGCCCAGCCGTGCGAGCCAGGGGGGGCTCGCGTCGCACGGAGACGGGGCTGCGGGTGGCTCTGCCCAGGCAGCCCCAGCAGGCCACGGCATGGGCTGCCCGCCCAGCGTGCGGCTTCGGTGGGCGCGCCAGGCAGGCCGCGGGCGCCCATCGCGAGCCAGCCCCCACGTCCCTGTCCCTCGACTGACTGCCCAGCGTGCGAGCCAGGGGGGCCGCGTCGCACGGAGACTGGGCGCGGGTGGCTCGCCCAGGCAGCCCCCAGCAGGCACGGCATGGGTTGCCCGCCCAGCGTGCGGCAGCGGTGGGCGCGCCAGGCAGGCCGCGGGCGCCCATCGCGAGCCAGCCCCCACGTCCCTGCCCCTCGACTGACTGCCCAGCGTGCGAGCCAGGGGTGCCCCAGCCGTGGCCAGCAGGCACGGCGCCAGCCTTGCCAGGGGCGCCCCACGCGAGCCAGCCGCGAGCACGCTGTGAGGCTCGGCACGTGCTGTGGGTGTCGATTTCGTGGGCAAGCTGGCCTTGGCCGTGGCCCCTGGCTTTGATGGACCCTGAGGGCTGCCATGGGGTGGCTGGAGGTGCGCTGGACAGGGCAGCCAGCATGCACCATGGGCCAGGCAGAGGCACAGCTGCCCCAGCCTGCTGGCCGCAATGCCCAGTTGCGAAATTGTTGTGAATTGTCCGTCTTTTCATTATGGAATTGGTCCCGAAATGACTCAAATAATTCGTGTAATTCATGAGGAGTCTGCCCCTGAAGTTTGGGATCATTTCGACTCACGGGCTATTTTTGATGATTTTTTCAATTTTCGGCTGTAAAAAATTCATTAAAAAAAATTTTGTGCCCAAGAAATTCTGAAATTTTTTCTGGTGGTAGATATGATTATTCTCCATTTATGTACAAAATTTCAGCTCAAAATTCCAAGTAAATAATTTTTTAGACCCATTATGACGGCTCAGACATATTGATGTTTCCTCCTGCCGGAAGTGAAATTTCATTTAAGACTCTTTAGGGGGGAGGTGGGTCTCTCAGCTTGCTGGGAGCCAACAGGCCATGCGTGCCTCCCCCCCTGCCCATCCCACGTGGGCAGGCGCTGGGCTTGGGCAACCCAGCGCGCATGGCATGGGCAGGGCGGCTTGCTGCCTTGCCCATCCAGCCGGTGGTGCGTGGCTGTGGCGGCCACCACCGCCGGCAGGCAGGCGGCCGGCGACGTCGGCCGAAGAGTGTGGGACGCCCAATCAGTAGCCAACGAAGTGGGGAAAACGTGGGAAACGAAATCCGCTAAATTGTGGGCAACGAAATGAGAAAAATCGTGGGATAATGAGCTGGGATGTGGCTACACAAGCTCGATGGTGTGGGCGGCGAAGCTAACGATGATGCATGCTACGCGAGGGCCAAATCGTTGGGGGATTTCGAGCATGCGGAGTGCTTCGTCGCAGGCCCTCGAGGCGGCGGACGCGGGGCTGGATCCCGACGCCCAGGCTTGCCTAGGCGGACTCGTTGCGCAGCGCGATCGACTACATGATCGTCGGCCGTTAGCAATGTGGGAGCCACACGGCCAGCCATGGCAAGGCGTGACACGCCTGCTGCCAAGGCCTCATCGGTGGGAAAACGTGGGCAACGAAATGAGGAAACCGTGGGATAATGAGCTGGATGGTCGCTAGACAAACTCCGATGGTGTGGCGGTTGAGCTAACGATGATGCATGCTACGCGAGGGCCAAATCGTTAGGGGGAAATTTGAGCATGCTGAGTGCTTCGTCGTAGCCCCTCGAGGCGGCGGATGTGGGGTTGGATCCCGATGCTCAGGCTTGCCTAGGTGGACTCGTTGCGCAGCGCGATCGACGACACGATCGTCGGCCGTTAGCAACATGCGAGCCAGACAGCCAGCCTAGGCAAGTCGTGACACCCCTGTTGCTAAGGTCTCATCGGTGGGAAAAACGTGGATAATGAGCTGGATGTCCGCTAGACAATCTCGATGGTGTGGGCGGCGTAAGTAACGATGATGCATGCTACGCGAGGGCCAAATCGTTGGGGGATTTCGAGCATGCGGAGTGCTTCGTCGCAGGCCCTCGAGGCGGCGGACGCGGGGCTTGATCCCGACGCCCAGGCTTGCCTAGGCGGACTCGTTGCGCAGCGCGATCGACGACACGATCGTCGGCCGGTAGCAATGAGCGAGCCACACGGCCAGACTGGGCAAGGCGTGACACCCCTACTGCCAAGGCCTCATCGGTGGGAAAAACGCGGGCAACGAAACGAGGGAAACCGTGGGATAATGAGCTGGGATGTCGCTAGACAAACTCGATGGTGTGGGCGGCGAAGCTGACGATGATGCATGCTACGCGAGGGCCAAATCGTTGGGGGGATTCCGAGCATGCGGAGTGCTTCGTCGCAGGCCCTCGAGGCGGCGAACGCGGGGCTGGATCCCGACGCCCAGGCTTGCCTAGGCGGACTCGTTGCGCAGCGCGATCGACGACACGAGCGTCGGCCGTTAGCAATGAGCGAGCCGCATGGCCAGCCTGGGCAAGGCGTGACACCCCTTCTGCCAAGGCCTCATCGGTGGGAAAAACGTGGGCAACGAAACGAGGGAAACCGTGGGATGGTGTGGGCGGCGAAGCTAACGATGATGCATGCTACGCGAGGGCCAAATCGTTGGGGGATTTCGAGCATGCGGAGTGCTTCGTCGCAGGCCCGCGAGGCGGCGGACGCGGGGCTGGATCCCGACGCCCAGGCTTGCCTAGGCGGACTCGTTGCGCAGCGCGATCGACGACACGATCGTCGGCCGTTAGCAATGAGCGAGCCACACGGCCAGCCGGGGCACGGCTTGACACCCCTGCTGCCAAGGCCTCATCGGTGGTCCCTTGTCCCTTACTATTGAAACAATTTCGCGCTTAGCGGCTTGGGTGTGGTGGCACTCGATGACCTGCATGATCGATGGTCCTTTCGCTCGTCGGCTTGCAGCTCGTTTTGTGCTGTTGCTGCCCATTTGTACGTGCGGCGTGTGAGTGGTGATCTAGTCGTGCGCGTTGGCAGGCTCCATGCTCTTGCATCGAACTGTCGACTAGCACGTCGCTTCAAGCTCGACCCTGAGCCATACGTTGGCGTTTCGTGGGTGACATCGGACCCTATGTCGCGTGCCTCCCCAAATGGAATTTGATGATTCGAGTCAGCTGTCTTTGCACCATGTCCCTTATGGGCATGGGTGGAAACCTAAGCCGGGCCTCGTGCTCCAAGTGCGGCCTGCTTTGCCATGCGGCTGCTTTGGCACACGAGAGATCGGTTGTCCCCTCGGGTGCGAAAAGTATTGCGACAGCAGTGGCCTCGGCCTCTGCCTGTCCAAGCGAAAGGATTTGTCCCACGTCCCATCGATTTTGAATGACGACTTCGACAGCTTTGGCCTTAGCGAGCCTTGCGGCACGCTTTGGTCTTTGTTGGCGCGGCGTCTCGAAGGATGCTACCTTGTTGATCCTGCCAGTAGTCATATGCTTGTCTCAAAGATTAAGCCATGCATGTGTAAGTATGAACTAATTCAGACTGTGAAACTGCGAATGGCTCATTAAATCAGTTATAGTTTGTTTGATGGTACCTACTACTCGGATAACCATAGTAATTCTAGAGCTAATACGTGCAACAAACCCCGACTTCTGGAAGGGGCGCATTTATTAGATAAAAGGTCGACGCAGGCTTCGCCCATTGATCTGATGATTCATGATAACTCGACGGATCGCAAAGCCATCGTGCCGAGGACGCATCATTCAAATTTCTGTCCTATCAACTTTCGATGGTAGGATAGTTGCCTACTGTAAGCCCCTTACATATCAGTGGCGTGGTGGCACGATGAAGACATGGGATGCTCATCGGGGCCCCAGCCCAAGTGATGCCATGGGAAGCATCACAAGCGAGGGTTGACACCTGCTTGGGCCTGCTCACGGGAGCAGCCCACTCGCGATGGCTATCGGTCAAGTCCTTGATGCGTGAGTCATAAAGAGATGGCTCATGAGGACTGGACATGGTGCAGGGCACCTGGGCAGCGGGGGAGCAGAACACTGGCAGAAAAACAGACACGGGCTCGCGTTAGCACCTTACCGGGCACGCAAATGAGCACAAGGCACTTGGTGTGCACTTGGTGGGCTTAGCCCATGAAGCTGGCAGCAGTTTCCAGCAGTTTACAGCAGTTTGCAGCAGTTGACAGCAGTTACCAGTGGTTACCAGCAGTTACCAGCAGTTACCAGTGGTTACCAAGCACTTGCGAAGGAGTGGGACACTTGTCGCAAGGGGCTGGAGTCAAAGCTGCATGTGGGGCTGGTTTTATGGGGATGAAACCCCATTACCCTAGGGCAGTTGGGGGTGTCAACTGCCAAGGTTTGTAGGCTATATAAACCCAGAGGCAGAGTCATCAAGTATGTGATGTCCTGCTGCGTTAGAGTGTAAATCCTTATTCGTTGGTGAAAAAGGTTGGGATTGGTTGCCGTAAACACTTGTGTCTCTCTTTCATTTTCTCTTGTGTGCGTGGGTGTGTGCCTCCAGCATAAAGCTCACTTGAGATTGAGGGCATTCGTGGCGGATTGGCTGACGAGTTGGGTGTTACTCGTGCCATCACTCGGTGAAAATTCGAGCTTAGAGCTCAACCGTGTGACAATTTGGTATCAGAGCCTCGTTGTGTTTGCAACTGTGGTTAGTTGCGATGAACGAGATAAGGGAAAGGCTGACCCATCTGGAGGATTTCGTGGGTGCTCCTCAAGCAGATGATGCTGTAAGTCTTGCTGTTCAAACTGAACAACATACAGAGCAGCTGAGGGGGGCCCAGAACGTGTTGGTGGAAATACGAAGGGACGTGGATGTTCGCTTCGCATCTGTCATGGAAGATATTGTATCTTTGACAGACACGGTGAGGGAAGGGGAAAGAGATTTGAGAGATGAGCTCACCTTGCTAAAGAGGGCAGTGATGAACCTCTTAAAGCACGGGGAAGGTGGCCCAACCAAAATCAAAGTCCCCGACCCAAAGTCCTTCGATGGTAGTCGGAACTCCAAGGAGCTTGAGAACTTTCTGTGGGATATTGAGCAGTATTTCAAAGCTGCCCGAATCCCAGAGGAAGAGCGGGTGACGATCACCAGCATGTATTTGCAAGGAGATGCAAAACTCTGGTGGCGAACTCGAATGGAGGACGACGCTAGTGCAGGGAGGCCAAAGATCGAGACGTGGGAGGTGTTGAAAAAGGAATTGAAGGATCAATTCCTTCCTTGCAACACTGCTTGGGTTGCAAGGGAATCCCTCAAAAAGCTCAAGCACTCAGGTTCGGTGCGAGAGTACGTGAAGGAGTTTAGCTCCCTGCTACTGGACATCAAAAATATGTCAGAAGAGGATAAGATGTTCAATTTCTTATCTGGGTTACAGCCTTGGGCGCAGGCTGAATTACGAAGGCAAGCTGTGGGAGACTTGCCAAGTGCAATTGCCGCTGCGGAGAAGCTTGTGGATTACAAGTACACTGATGCATCCAATTCACAAGGTGGGAAGAAGAAAAACGATGGCGGAAAGAAAAACCACAAGACTTTTGGCCAAAAGGATGGCAAGAAGCCTAATGGTGGTAAGAGAGACAACGGTGGGAATCGGAAGGGTGGCGACAAGTCCCCTTCACAAGACAAAGGGAAGAATCCTACGGGATGCTTCATTTGTGGCGGACCACACATGGCTAGAGAGTGCCCAAAGCGGGAGAAACTAAATGCTTTGATAGCGCAAGAGGAGGAGGAGAACTCGAATGGAGGGCCATCACTATTGAATGCGATCACGGCGGGCAGTCAAGTCCAATACAAAGGCTTGATGTACGTGATGGTGCAAGTCAATGGGAAAGCTGTGCAAGCTATGGTAGACACGGGTGCTACCAATAACTTTGTGGCACAACATGTGGCGGGTTCGTTGGGTTTGACCGTTGTGAAAAATTCCACCAAGCTGAAAGCGGTGAATTCGGAGGCGAAGCCTATCTTAGGCTCAGCGGTGTGCAACTTGAAGGTAGACAAATGGTTAGGGCAGTGCAACCTAACTGTGGTACCCCTCGATGACTTCGACTTGATATTGGGGATCGAGTTTTTGGCCTTGGCCAAAGTGTTGGTGATTCCACACCTTCGAGGGATGCTCATAGGCGATGAGGGAAATTCATGCTTCGTTGCTGCCATGGAGAGTAGTCAACAAGCAAGAGACAAAAGAATTGAATTGCAATCTGCCAAGCAATTCAAAAGTGGGATAAAGAGGGGCGATCAAGCATACGTGGCTGCCTTGATTGAGATCACGCCTGATCAGCGGGTCGAAGTACCCGACATGGTGATGGAAGTCTTGGAAGATTTCTCCGACACCATGCCCCCGGAGTTACCAAAAGAATTGCCACCAAGGAGGGCAATTGACCATGAAATTGAGTTGGAACCAGGAGCTAGACCACCGGCTAAAGCTCCTTACAGAATGTCTCCATTAGAGTTGGTTGAGTTGAGGAAGCAACTCGATGAACTGTTGCAAGCAGGCCTCATTCAACCTTCAAAGGCTCCTTATGGTGCACCGGTGCTGTTTCAAAAGAAGCAAGATGGATCCTTGAGGATGTGTGTGGACTATCGAGCACTGAACAAGGTAACAGTGAAGAACAAGTATCCTGTCCCGAATGTGGCTGACTTGTTTGATCGATTGTCCAAAGCATCCTACTTCACAAAGCTGGACTTGCGATCTGGGTATTGGCAAGTAAGGATCAAGGCGGGGGACGAGCCAAAGACAACATGTGTGACCAGGTACGGGTCTTATGAATTTCTCGTGATGCCTTTTGGCTTAACAAATGCTCCTGCCACATTTTGCAATTTGATGAACGATGTGCTATCTGAATTCTTGGATGAATTTGTGGTTGTCTACTTGGATGACATTGTGGTATATAGTGAATCACTAGTTGAGCATGTGAATCACTTAAGGGCTGTCTTTTCTAAGTTAAGAAAATACAAACTCTATGTCAAGAAAGAGAAGTGCGAATTTTGCCGTCAAGAAGTGAATTTCTTGGGGCATTGGGTCAGCAAGGGCCGAATCAGAATGGATGATCGAAAGGTAGAGGCCATTGTAGATTGGCCTACGCCAAGGAAGATCTCTGACTTGCGATCGTTCCTTGGGTTAGCCAACTACTATCGGAAATTCATCAAAGGGTACTCAAAGAAGGTAAACCCTTTGACGGATCTGCTCAAGCAGGAGCAAGTGTGGTGCTGGACGGATGCTTGTCAGGATGCTTTCGAGAAGCTAAAGGCAGCAGTGTCTTCAAAGCCCATTCTGGCCTTGCCAGATTTCGAGAAACCTTTTGAGGTACAAACTGATGCTTCGGATAGGGCCGTTGGAGGGGTCTTGGTGCAAGAGGGGCACCCCATTGCTTTCGAGAGTCGGAAGTTAAAGGATGCGGAGCAGAGGTATTCGGTTCATGAGAAAGAAATGACTGCAGTGGTGCATTGCTTGGATGTGTGGAGGCACTACCTGCTGGGTACGAAGTTCACAGTGGTGACAGACAACGTAGCAAACACTTACTTCAAGACCCAGAAGAAGTTGACTCCCAAGCAAGCACGTTGGCAAGAGTTCCTTGCTGAGTTTGATTTTCTGTGGCTGCATAAACCTGGTAGGCAGAATCAGGTGGCGGATGCTCTAAGTAGAAAAGAGGTTGAAGCATATGTGGCAGCGTTGTCTTCGGTGCAAGCAACGTTTTGTGATCGAGTCAAAGCACAGTCTCACTTGGACTCGAACTATCTGAAGCTTAAGCAACAAGTTTCCGAGGGCTTGGTGCGGAAGTATTGGCTGGAAAATGACCTACTGTATACCAAGGGCAGTAGGCTATTTGTGCCAAGCAGCGGTGGCTTAAGGCGAGAGTTGCTTAAGGAAACTCATGACCCTCAATGGGCTGGTCACCCAGAGGTGGAGAGAATGATGGCTTTGCTGGGAAAGTCATACTTTTGGCCAAAGATGGAAGAGGACGTTGAGTCCTATGTGAAGACTTGTCTTGTATGCCAACAAGACAAGACTGAAAGAAAGAAGGAGGCAGGATTGCTACAGCCCCTGCCCATTCCAGAGAAGCCATGGCAATCCATCTCCATGGACTTCATCGTTGGTTTTCCAGAGGTGAAAGGTATGAGATCTATCCTTGTAGTGGTATATCGTTTTTCAAAGTATGCTATTTTCATTGCTGCACCTCAAGCTTGTCCAGCAGAGATTGCAGCTGAACTAATTATGAGAAATGTGGTTAAGTATTTCAGGTTGCCGGAGGACATAATCAGTGATAGAGACTCACGGTTCACGGGTCGGTTTTGGACCACTCTTTTCAACATGATGGGGTCTGAATTGAAGTTTTCCACTGCCAATCATCCCCAAACAGATGGCCAAACTGAGCGAGTGAACCAACTATTAGAGGAATATTTGAGGCACTATGTCACTGCCAGCCAACGAAACTGGTTGGATTTATTGGACGTGGCTCAGTTTTGCTACAATGTCCACCGCTCCTCATCTACGGGGATGAGTCCAGCGGAGATAGTCCTTGGTAGGCAGCCCCTTACTCCACATGAGATTGCGAAACAGAAATCGCAAGGGCCTTGTCCAGCAGCTTATCGCTTTGCTCGGGACAAAACAGAGCTGGTGGAGCAAGCCCGCGACAGTTTGGCCAAGGCAGCCAAACGAATGAAGAAGCATGCTGATGAAAACAGAAGGGACTTGGAGTGCAACGTGGGGGACAGTATGCTGAAACTTACCCCAAAAATCTGGAGAAAAAGGTTACAGATAAAGATCACCACAAAAGGCTCGTACAAAAGTATTATGGTCCGTTGCGGGGGGGAAGTTGTCAAGAAGGTGCAAAGTGGCCTATAGATTGCACTGCCCGAACGTTTAAGTACATCCTACTTTTCATGTGTTTCTTAAAGGAATATCATGAATATGTTCACACGATCGGGTGAATGCAAAAGAGCTCCCTCCCAACGGTTTCGCAAGCACTTTGCCAGGACCTCGCGGAGATCCTTGATCATAGAACGCTGGGCGAGCAAGAAAAACGGCGGACAGAATACTTTGGTACGATGGCATGGCGAGGAAGGCCCGATGCTATCTTGGGAAAAGGCTGTAACCTTTTGGCAATTTGAAGATAAGGTCAAGTCTTATCTAGAAGGTGTCGCGACGAGGACGTCGCACTCTTCTGGTGGGGGTGGTTTGTAAGCCCCTTACCTATGAGTGGCGTGGTGGCACGATGAAGACATGGGATGCTCATCGGGGCCCCAGCCCAAGTGATGCCATGGGAAGCATCACAAGCGAGTGTTGACACCTGCCTGGGCCTGCTCACGGGAGCAGCCCACTCGCGATGGCTATCGGTCAAGTCCTTCATGTGTGAGTCATAAAGAGATAGCTCATGAGGACTGGACATGGTGCAGGGCACCTGGGCAGCGGGTGAGCAGAACACTGGCAGAAAAACAGACACGGGCTCGCGTTAGCACCTTACCGGGCACGCAAATGAGCACAAGGCACTTGGTGTGCACTTGGTGGGCTTAGCCCATGAAGCTGGCAGCAGTTTCCAGCAGTTTGCAGCAGTTGACAGCAGTTACCAGTGGTTACCAGCAGTTGACAGCAGTTACCAGTGGTTACCAAGCACTTGCAAGGGAGTGGGACACTTGTCGCAAGGGGCTGGAGTCAAAGCTGCATGTGGGGCTGGTTTTGTGGGGATGAAACCCCATTACCCTAGGGCAGTTGGGGGTGTCAACTGCTAAGTTTTGTAGGCTATATAAACCCAGAGGCAGAGTCATCAAGGGTGTGATGTCCTGCTGCGTTAGAGTGTAAATCCTTATTCGTTAGTGAAAAAGGTTGGGATTGGTTCCCGTAAACACTTGTGTCTCTCTTTCATTCTCTCTTGTGTGCGTGGGTGTGTGCTTCCAGCATAAAGCTCACTTGAGACTGAGGGCATTCGTGGCAGATTGGCTGACGAGTTGGGTGTTACTCGTGCCATCACTCGGTGAAAATTCGAGCATAGAGCTCAACCGTGTGACAATTTGGTATCAGAGCCTCGTTGTGTTGGCAACTTTGGTTAGTTGCGATGAACAAGATAAGGGAAAGGCTGACCCATCTGGAGGATTTCGTGGGTGCTCCTCAAGCAGATGATGCTGTAAGTCTTGCTGTTCAAACTGAACAACATACAGAGCAGCTGAGGGTGGCCCAGAACGTGTTGGTGGAAATACGAAGGGATGTGGATGTTCGCTTCGCATCTGTCATGGAAGATATTGTATCTTTGACAGACACGGTGAGGGAAGGGGAAAGAGATTTGAGAGATGAGCTCACCTTGCTAAAGAGGGCAGTGATGAACCTCTTAAAGCATGGGGAAGGTGGCCCATCCAAAATCAAAGTCCCCGACCCAAAGTCCTTCAATGGTAGTCGAAACTCCAAGGAGCTTGAGAACTTTCTGTGGGATATTGAGCAGTACTTCAAAGCTGCCCGAATCCCAGAGGAAGAGTGGGTGACAATCACCAGCATGTATTTGCAAGGAGATGCAAAACTCTGGTGGCGAACTCGAATGGAGGACGACGCTAGCGCGGGGAGGCCAAAGATTGAGACGTGGGAGGTGTTGAAAAAGGAATTGAAGGATCAATTCCTTCCTTGCAACACTGCTTGGGTTGCAAGGGAATCTCTTAAAAAGCTCAACCACTCAGGTTTGGTGCGGGAGTACGTGAAGGAGTTTAGCTCCTTGCTGCTGGACATCAAAAATATGTCCGAGGAGGACAAGATGTTCAATTTCTTATCTGGGTTACAGCCTTGGGCGCAGGCTGAGTTACGAAGGCAAGCCGTGGGAGACTTGCCAAGCGCAATTGCCGCTGCAGAAAAGCGTGTAGATTACAAGTATGCAGGTGCGTCCAATTCACAAGGTGGGAAGAAGAAAAATGAAGGCGGAAAGAAAAACCAGAAGGCTTTTGGCCAAAAGGATGGCAAGAAGCCTAATGGTGGCAAGAAAGACAACGGTGGAAATCGGAAGGGTGGCAACAAGTCTCCTTCACAAGACAAAGGGAAGAATCCTACGGGATGCTTCATTTGTGGTGGACCACACATGGCTAGAGAGTGCCCAAAGCGGGAGAAACTAAACGCTTTGATAGCGCAAGAGGAGGAGGAGAACTCGAATGGAGGGCCATCACGGGTGAACCCCCTCCAACTATTGAATGCGATCACGACGGGCAGTCAAGTCCAATACAAAGGCTTGATGTACGTGATGGTGCAAGTCAATGGGAAAGCTGTGCAAGCTATGGTAGACACGGGTGCTACCAATAACTTTATGGCACAACGTGTGGCTGGTTCATTGGGTTTGACCGTTGTGAAAAATTCCACCAAGCTGAAAGCGGTGAATTCGGAGGCGAAGCCTATCTTAGGCTCGGCGGTATGCAACTTGAAGGTAGACAAATGGTTAGGGCAGTGCAACTTAACTGTGGTACCCCTCGATGACTTCGACTTGATATTGGGGATCGAGTTTTTGGCCTTGGCCAAAGTGTTGGTGATTCCGCACCTTCGAGGGATGCTCATAGGCGATGAGGGAAATTCATGCTTCGTTGCTTCCATGGAGAGTAGTCAACAAGCGAAAGACAAAAGAATTGAATTGCAATCTGCCAAGCAATTCAAGAATGGGATAAAGAGGGGCGATCAAGCATATGTGGCTGCCTTGATCGAGATCAAACCTGATCAGCGGGTCGAAGTACCCGACATGGTGATGGAAGTCTTGGAAGATTTCTCTGACACCATGCCCCCTGAGTTACCAAAAGAATTGCCACCAAGGAGGGCAATTGACCATGAAATTGAGTTGGAACCAGGAGCTAAACCACCGGCTAAAGCTCCTTACAGAATGTCTCCATTAGA
>JAJFZO010000835.1:867500-910898 GCA_021397835.1 Moringa oleifera | reverse complement strand
CCCCACCCCCCCCGGCCTCCTGAACCCCCACAACAATTGTCCCTCTCTTTTAAACAATTGATGCCACGAGGTCAGAAACAGTCCCTCAAGATAATGGCCTGGAAAAAGAAGCGAGCCCTTTGGGCTTGTAGAGAATTAGAAACACAAGAGAAAAACACTTGGAAACATATCGGGAAGCATTGGAGAACCAAGTGTTACTGCAACAAAAAATATAAATATCTAACAGAAACTTGTCCCTTGATGCTGTCCCTCAGTAAAGTACTGCCCAGTGAGTGAGCCAGGGGAGCCGCGTCACATGGACCCTGGGCAAGGGAGGCATGCCCCAGCAGCCCCACAGCAGGCACGGCATGGGCCAAGTGCCCAGCGTGCGGCAGCAGTGGGTGCGCCAGCCAAGCCACGGGCGCCCATCGCGAGCCAGCCCCCTCGTCCCTGTCCCTCGACTTAGTGCACAGCGAGCGAGCCAGGGGAGCCGCATCGCACAGACCCTAGACATGGAAGGCATGCCCAGGCAGCCCCAAGCAGGCACGGCATGGGCCAAGTGCCCAGCGTGCGGCAGCGGTGGGCGCGCCAGCCAGTCCACAGGCGCCCATAGCGAGCCAGCCCCCTCGTCCCTGTCCCTCGACTAAGGGCCCAGCGAGCGAGCCAGGGGAGCCGCGTCGCATGGACCCTGGGCATGGGAGACATACCCCAGCAGCCCCCAGCAGGCATGGCTTGGGCCAAGTGCCCAGCGTGCGGTGGGCGCACCAGCCAGGCCGCGGGCGCCCATCACGAGCAAGCCCCCACATCCCTGTCCCTCAATGTAGTTCCCAGCGAGCGATCCAGGGGAGCCGCGTCAGACGGACTCTAGGCATGGGAGGCATGCCCAGGAAGCCCCCAGCAGGCACGGCATGGGCCAAGTGCCCAGCGTGCGGAAGCGGTTGGCGCGCCAGCCAGGCCACAGGCTCCCATCACGAGCCAGCCCCCTCGTCCCTGTCCCTCGACTAAGTGCCCAGCGAGCGAGCCAGGGGAGCCGTGTCGCATGGACCCTGGGAACGGGAGGCATGCCCTAGCAGCACCAAGCAGGCATGGCATGGGCCAAGTGCCCAGTGTGCGGTAGAGGTGGGCGCTCCAGCCAGGCAACAGGCGCCCTTCAGGAGCTTGCCCCCTCGTCCCTGTCCCTCGACTAAGTGCCCAGTGAGCGAGCCAATGGTGCCGCGTCGCACAGACCCTGGGCACGGGAGGCATGCCCAGGCAGCCCCCAGTATGCACGGCATGGGCCAAGTGCCCAGCGTGCGGCAGCGGTGGGCGCGCCAGCCATGCCACGGTCGCCCATCGCGAGCCAGCCCCCTCGTCCCTGTCCCACGACTAAGTGCCATGCATTCGAGACAGTGGAGCCATGTCGCTCAGATCCTGGGCACGGGAGGCATGCCCAGGCAGCCCTCAGTATGCACAGCATGGGCGAAGTGCCCAGCGTGCGGCAGCGGTGGGCGCGCCAGCCAGGCCACGGGCTCCCACCGCGAGCCAGCCCCCTCGTCCCTGTCCCTCGACTAAGTGCCCAGCGAGCGAGCTAGGGGGGCCGCGTCGCATGGACCCTGGGCACGGTTGGCACACCCAGGCAGCCCCCAGCATGCACGGCATGGGTTGCTCGCCCAGCGTGCTGCAGCGGTGGGCGCGCCAGCGAGGCCGCGGGCCCCCATCGCTAGCCAGCCCCCCCATCCCTGTCCCTCGACTAAGTGCCCAGCGACCGAGCCACGGGGGCCGCGTTGCAAGGACCCTGGTCACGGGTGGTACACCCAGGCAACGCCAGCAGGAACGGCATGGGCTGCTCACCCAGCGTGAGGCAGCCGTGGGCGCGCCAGCCAGGCCGCAGGTGCCCATCGCGAGCCAGCCCCCACGTCCCTTTCCCTCGACGTAGTGCCCAGCGAGCGAGCGAGGGGGGCCATGTCGCACGGACCCACGGTGCGGGTGGCACGCCCAGGAAGCCCCCAGCAGGCACGGCATGGGCTGCTCGCCCAGCGTGCGGCAGCGGTGGGCGGGCCAGCCTGGCTGCGGGCGCCCATCGCGAGCCAGCCCCCACGTCCCTGTCCCTCGACGTAGTGCCCAGCGGGTGAGACAGGGAGGCCGCATTGCACAGACCATGGGCACGGGTGGCACGCCCAGGCAGCCCCCAGCAGGCACGGCATGGGCTGCTCGCCCAGCGTGCGGCAGCGGTGGGCGCGCCAGCCTGGCCGCGGGTGCCCATCGTGAGCCAGCCCCTACGTCCCCGTCCCTCGACGTAGTGCCCAGCGAGCAAGACAGGGGGGCCGCGTTGCACAGATCCTGGGCGTGGGTGGCACACCCAGGCAGTCCCCAGCAGGCACGGCATGGACTGCTCGCCCAGCGTTCGGGAGCGGTGGGCGCGCAAGCCAGGACGCGGGCGCCCATCGCGAGCCAGCCCCCTCGTCCCTGCCCCTCGACTGACTGCCCAGCGTGCAAGCCAGGGGTGCCACGTCGCACGGACCCTGGGCACGGGTGGCACGCCCAGGCAGCCCCCAGCAGGCATGGCATGTGCTGTTCGCCCAGCATGCAGCAGCGGTGGGCGCGCTAGCCAGGCTGTGGGCGCCCATCGCGAGCCAGCCCCCACGTCCCTGTCCCTCGACGTAGTGCCCAGCGAGCGAGCCAGGGAGGCCGCATTGCGCAGACCGTTGGTGCGGGTGGCACACCCAGGCAGCCCCCAGCAGGCACGGCATGGGCTGTTCACCTAGTGTGCGGCAGCGGTGGCGCGCTAGCCAGGCTGTGGGCGCGCCAGCCAGTCCACAGGCACCCATCGCGAGCCAGTCCCCTCGTCCCTGTCCCTCGACTAAGGGCCCAGTGAGCGAGACAGGGGAGCCGCGTGGCATGGACCCTGGGCATGGGAGACATACCCCAGCAGCCCCCAGCAGGCATGGCTTGGGCCAAGTGCCCAGCGTACGGCAGCGGTGGGCGCACCAGCCAGGCCGCGGGCGCCCATCGCGAGCCAGCTCCCACATCCCTGTCCCTCGACGTAGTTCCCAGCAAGCGATCCAGGGGAGCCGCGTCAGACGGACTCTGGGCACGGGAGGCATGCCCAGGAAGCCCCCAGCGGGCACGGCATGGGCCAAGTGCCCAGCGTGTGGAAGTGGTTGGCGCGCCAGCCAGGCCACAGGCGCCCATCACGAGCCAGCCCCCACGTCCCTGTCCCTCGACGTAGTGCCCAGCGAGCGAGCCAGGGGGGCCGCGTCGCACAGACTCTGGGCACGGGTGGCACGCCCAGGCAGCCCCCAGCAGGCACGGCATGGGCTGCTTGCCCAGCGTGTGGCAGCAGTGGGAGCGCCAGCCAGGCTGCGGGCACCGATCGTGACCCAGCCCCCACGTCCCTGTCCCTCGACGTAGTGCCCAGTGAGCAAGCCAAGGGGGCTGCGTTGCACAGACCCTGGGCACGGGTGGCCCGGCAAGGCAGCCCCCAGCAGGCACGGCATAGGCTGCTCACCCAGCGTGCGGCAGCGGTGGGAGCGCCCGTCAGGCTGAGGGCGCCCATCGCGTGCCAGACCCCACGTCCCTGTCCCTCGAAGTAATGCCCAGTGAGCAAGCAAGGGGGGACGCGTCGCACAGACCCTGGGAACAGATGGCATCCCGGGGAAGCCCCAAGCAGGCACGGCATGGGCTTCTCGCCCAGCGTTCGGCAGCGGTGGGCGCGCCAGCCAGGCCGCGGGCGCCCATCGCGAGCCAGCCCCCTCGTCCCTGCCCCTCAACTGACTGCCCAGCATGCGACCCAGGGGAGCTGCATCACATGGACCCTGGGCACGGGTGACACGGCCAGGCAGCCCCCAGCAGGCACGGCATGGGATGCTCACCCAGCGTGCAGCAGCTGTGAGAACGCCAGCCAGGCCGCGGGCGCCCATCGCTAGCTAGCCCCCACGTCCATTTCCCTCGACGTAGTGCCCAGCGAGCGAGCCAGAGGTGCCGCGTCGCATGGACCATAGGCATGTGTGGCACACCCAGGCAGTTCCCAGCAGGCACGGAATGGGTTGCTCACCCAGGGTGCGACAGTGTGGGCGTGCCAGCCAGGCCGCAGGCGCCCATCGCGAGCCCACCCCCTCGTCCCTTCCCCTCGACTGACTGCCCAGCGTGCGAGCCAGGGGTGCTGCGTCGCATGGACCCTGGGCATGGGTGGCACGCCCAGGCAGCCCCCAGCAGGGACGGCTTGGGCTGCTCACCCAGCGTGCGACAGCGGTGGATCCACCAGCTTGGCCGCGGGCGCCCATCGTGAGCTGCCCCCACGTCCCTGTCCCTCGTCGTAGTGCCCAGCGAGTGAGCCAGGCAGGCCGTGTCGCACGGACCCTGGGCACAGGTGGCACACCCAGGCAGCCCCCAGCAGGCACGGCATGGGCTGCTCGCCCAGCGTGCGGCAGCGGTGGGCGTGCTAGCAAGGCTGTGGGCGCCAATCGCGAGCCAGCCCCCACGTCCCTGTCCCTCGACGTAGTGCCCAGCGAGTGAGCCATGGGGGCCGCATCGCAAAGACACTGGGCGTGGGTGGCACGCCCAGGCAGCCCCCAGCAGGCACGGCATGGGCTGCTCGCCCAGCATGCGGCAGGGGTGGCGCGCCAGCCAGGCCGCGGGCGCACATCGCAAGCCAGCCCCCTCGTCCCTGCCCCTCAACTGACTGGCCAGCGTGCGAGAAAAAGGTGCCGCATCGCACGGACCGTGGGCACAGGTGGCCCACCCAGGCAGCGCCAGCAGGCACGGCATGGGATGCTCACCCAGCGTGCAGCAGCTGTGAGCGCGCCAGCCAGGCCGCCGGCGCCCATCGCTAGCTAGCCCCCACGTCCATTTCCCTCGACGTAGTGCCCAGCGAGCGAGCCAGGGGTGCCGCGTCGCACGGACCATAGGCACGTGTGGCATTCCCAGGCAGTTCCCAACAGGCATGAGAATGGGCTTCTCGCCCAGGGTGCGACAGTTTGGGCGTGCCAGCCAGGCCGCAGGCGCCCATCGCGAGCCAACCCCCTCGTCCCTGCCCCATGACTGACTGCCCAACGTGCAAGCCAGGGGTGCTGCGTCGCACGGACCCTGGGCATGGGTGGCACGCCCAGGCAGCCCCCAGCAGGCACGGCTTGTGCTGCTCGCCCAGCGTGCGACAGCGGTGGGCCCGCCAGCTTGGCCGCGGGCGCCCATCGCGAGCTGCCCCCATGTCCCTGTCCCTCGACGTAGTGCCCAGCGAGTGAGCCAGGCAGGCCATGTTGCACGGACCCTGGGCACAGGTGGCACACCCAGGCAGCCCCCAGCAGGCACAGCATGGGCTGCTCGCCCAGCGTGCGGTAGCTGTGTGCGTGCCAGCCAGGCCACTGGCCCCCATCGCGAGCCAGCCCCCTCGTCCTTGCCCTTCGACTGACTGCCCAGGGTGCGAGCAGGGGGTTCCGCGTTGCATGGACCCTGGGCATGGGTGGCATGCCCAGGCAGCCCCCAACAGGCACGGCATGGGCTACTCTCCCAGCGTGCGGCTGCGATGGGCGCGCCAGCCAGGCCGCGGGCACCCATCGCGAGCCATCACCCTCGTCCCTGCCCCTCGACTGACTGCCCAGCATGCGACCCAGGGGAGCCGCGTCACATGGACCCTGGGCACGGGTGACATGGCCAGGCAGCCCCCAGCAGGCACGGCATGGGATGCTCACCTAGCATGCAGCAGCTGTGAGCACGCCAGCCAGGCCGCGGGCGCCCATCGCTAGCTAGCCCCCACGTCCATTTCCCTCGACGTAGTGCCCAGCGAGCGAGCCAGAGGTGCCGCGTCGCATGGACCTTAGGCATGTGTGGCACGCCCAGGCAGTTCCCAGCAGGCATGGAATGGGTTGCTCGCCCAGGGTGCGACAGTGTGGGCATGCCAGCCAGGCCGCAGGCGCCCATCGCGAGCCAACCCCCTCGTCCCTGCCCCTCGACTGACTGCCCAGCGTGTGAGCCAGGGGTGCTGCGTTGCATGGACCCTGGGCATGGGTGGCACGCCCAGGCAGCCCCCAGCAGGCACGGCATGGGCTGCTCGCCCAGCATGCGGCAGCGGTGGGCGTGACAGCCAGGCCGCGGGCGCCCATCGCGAGCCAGCCCCAACGTCCCTGTCGCTCGACGTAGTGCCGAGCGAGCAAGCCAGGGGTGCCGGGTCGCACGGATCCTGGGCACGGGTGGCATGCCCAGGCAGCAGCCAGCAGGCACGGCATGGGCTGCTCGCCCAGCGTGTGGCAGCGGTGGGCGCGCCAGCCAGGCCGCGGGCGCTCATCACGAGCCAGCCCCCACATCCCTGTACCTCGACTAAGTGCCCAGCGAGCGAGACAGGGGGGCCGCATCACACGGACCCACGCTGGGCACGAGTGGCACGCCCAGGCAGACCCCAGCAGGCACGGAATGGGCTGCTCGCCCAGTGTGCGGCAGCGGTAGGCGTGCCAGCCAGGCCACGGGTGCCCATCGCGAGCCAGCCCCCACATCCCTGTCCCTCGACTAAGTGCCCAGCAAGCGAGCCAGGGGGGCCGCGTCGCATGGACCCTGGGCACGGGTGGCATGCCCAGGCAGCCCCTAGCAGGCACTGGTGAGCTGCTCGCCCAGCGTGCGGCAGCGGTGGGCGCGCCAGCCAGGCCGCGGGCGCCCATCGCGAACCAACCCCCATCAGGCATGGCATGGGCTGCTCGCCCAGCGTGCGGCAGCGTTGGGCTCGCCAGCCAGGCCACGGGCGCCCATCGCGAGCAAGCCCCAACGTCCCTGTCCCTTGACTAAGTGCCCAGCCAGTGAGCGAGGGGGGCTGCATCGCATGGACCCTGGACACTGGTAGCACGCCCAGGACGTTCCCAGCAGGCACGGCATGGGCTGCTCGCCCAGCGTGCGGCAGTGGTGGGCGCTCCAGCCAGGCCACGGGTGCCCATCACGAGCTAGCCCCCACGTCCCTGTACCTTGACTAAGTGCCCACCGAGCGTGCCGGGGTGGCCACGTCGCGCGGACCCTGGGCATGGGTGGCACGCCCACGCAGCCCCCAGCAGGTACGGCATGGGCTGCTCGCCCAGCGTGCGGCAGCAGTGGGCGCGCCAGCCAGGCCGCGGGCGCCCATTGCGATCGAGCCCCCACGTCCCTGTCCCTCGACTAAGTGCCCAGCGAGTGAGCGAGGGGGGCCGCATCTCATGGACACTGGACACTGGTAGCATGCCCAGGACATTCCCAGCAGGCATGGCATGGGCTGCTAGCCCAGCGTGTGGCAGCGGTGGGCGCGCCAGCCAGGCCACGGGCGCCCATCGCGAGCAAGCCCCAACGTCCCTGTCCCTCGACTAACTGCCCAGCGAGTGAGCCAGGGGGGCCGCATGGCATGGACCCTGGACACTGGTGGCACGCCCAGGACGTTCCCAGCAGGCACGGCTTGGGCTGCTCGCCCAGCGCACGGCAGCGGTAGGCGCTCCAGCCAGGCCGCGGGCGCCCATCGCGAGCTAGCCCCCACGTCCCTATACCTTGACTAAGTGCCCACCGAGCGTGCCAGGTGGGCCACGTCGCGCGGACCCTGGGTATGGGTGGCACACCCACGCAGCCCCCAGCGAGCGAGCCAGGGGGGCCACGTCACATGGATGGCATGCCCAGGCAGCTGCCAGCAGGCACGGCATGGGCTGCTCAGCCAGCGTGCGGCAGCGGTGGGCGCGCCAGCCAGGCCACCGGCGCCCATCGCGAGCCAGCCCCCTCATCCCTGTCCCTCGACGTTGTGCCAATCGTGCGAGCAAGGGGTGCCATGTCGCATGGACCCTGGGCACAGGTTTCATGCCCAGGCAGCCCCAAGCAGGCACGGCATGGGCAGCTCGCCCAGCATGCAGCAGCGGTAGGCACGCCAGCCAGGCCGCGGGCGCACATCGCGAGCCAGCCCCCACGTCACTGTCCCTCCACTAAGTGCTCAGCGAGCGAGCCAAGGGGGCCGCGTCGCATGGACCCTGGGCACGTGTGGCACACACAGGCAGTCCCCAGCAGGTACGGCATGGGCTGCTCGCCCAGCGTGCGGCAGCGGTGGGCGCGCCAGCCAGGCCGCGGGCGCCCATCGCGAGCCAGCCCCCTCGTCCCTGTCCCTCGACGTTGTGCCAAGCGTGCGAGCATGGGGTGCCATGTCGCATGGACCCTGGGCACAAGTTGCACGCCCAGGCAGCCCCAAGCAGGCACGGCATGGGCAGCTCACCCAGCATGCAGCAGCGGTAGGCACGCCAGCCAGGCCGCGGGCGCACATCGCGAGCCAGCCCCCACGTCACTGTCCCTCCACTAAGTGCTCAGCGAGCGAGCCAGGGGGGCCGCGTCGCAAGGATCCTGGGCACGTGTGGCACGCACAGGCAGTCCCCAGCAGGTATGGCATGGGTTTCTCGCCCAGTGTGCGGCAGCGGTGGGCGCGCCAGCCAGGCCGCGGGCGCCCATCGCGAGCCAGCCCCCACGTCCCTATCCCTCCACTAAGTGCCCAGCGAGCGAGCCAGGGGGGCTGCGTCGCACAGACCCTGGGCATGGGTAGCACGCCCAGGAAGCCCACAGCAGGCACGGAATGGGCTGCTCGTCCAGCGTCCAGTAGTGGTGGGCACGCCAGCAAGGCCGCGGGCGCCCATCGCGAGCAAGCCCCAATGTGCCTGTCCCTCGACTAAGTGCCCAGTGAGTGAGGCAGGGGGGCCGCATCACATGGACTCTGGGCATGGGTGGCACGCCCAGGCAGCCCCCAGCAGGCATGGCATGGGCTGCTCACCCAACATGCGGCAGCAGTGGGCGTGCCGGCCAGGCCGCGGGTGCCCATCACGAGCCAGCCCCAATGTCCCTGTCCCTTGACGTAGTGCCGAGCGAGCGAGCCAGGGTTGCTTGCTCGCACAGATCCTGGGCACGGGTGGCATGCCCAGGGAGCAGCAAGCAGGCACGGCATGGGCTGCTCGCCCAGCATGTGGCAGCGGTGGGCGCGCCAGCCAGGCCGCGGGCGCTCATCGCGAGCCAGCCCCCACATCCCTGTACCTTGACTAAGTGCCCAGCGAGCAAGCCAAGGGGGCCGCATCGCACGGACCCTGGGCACGAGTGGGACGCCCAGGCAGACCCCAGCAGGCACGGCAAGGGCTGCTCGCCCAGTGTGCGGCAGCGGTAGGCGTCCCAGCCATGCCGCTGGCGCCCATCGTGAGCTAGCCCCCACATCCCTGTCCCTCGACTAAGTGCCCAGCGAGCGAGCCAGGGGGGCTGTGTCGCACGGACCCTGGGCACGGGTGGCATGCCCAGGCAGCCCCTAGCAGGCACTGCATGGGCTGCTCGCCCAGCGTGCAGCAGCGGTGGGGGCGCCAGCCAGGCCGTGGGCGCCCATTGCGAACCGGCCCCCATCTGGCATGGCATGGGCTGCTCGCCCAGCATGCGGCAGCGTTGGGTGCGCCAGCCAGGCCACGGGCACCCATCGCGAGCAAGCCCCAACGTCCCTGTCCCTCGACTAAGTGCCCAGCGCGCGAGCCAGGGGGGCCGCATCGCATGGGCCCTGGGCACTGGTAGCACACCCACGACGTTCCCAGCAGGCACGGCATGGGCTGCTCGCCCAGCGTGCGGCAGCGGTGGGCGCTCCAGCCAGGCCGCGGGCGCCCATCCTGAGCTAGCGCCCACGTCCCTGTACCTTGACTATGTGCCCACCGAGCGTGCCAGGGGGCCACGTCGCGCGGACTTTGTGCATGGGTGGCATGCCCACGCAGCCCCCAGCAGGCACGGCATGGGCTGCTCGCCCAGCGTGCAGCAGCAGTGGGTGCACCAGCCAGGCCGCGGGCGCCCATCGCGAGCCAGCCCCCACATCCTTGTCCCTCGACTAAGTGCCCAGCGAGTGAGCCAGGGGGGCCGCATCGCATGGACCCTGGACACTGGTAGCATGCCCAGGACGTTCCCAGCAGGCACGGCATGGGCTGCGCGCCTAACGTGCAGCAGCAGTGGGCGCGCTAGCCAGGCCGGGGCTCCCATCGCGAGCCAGCCCCCAGCAGGCATGGCATGGGCTGCTCGCCCAGCGTGCGGCAGCGTTGGGTGCACCAGCCAGGCCACGGGAGCCCATCGTGAGCAAGCCCCAATGTCCCTGTCCCTCGACTAAGTGCCCAGCGAGTGAGCCAGGGGGGCCGCATCGCATGGACCCTGGACACTGGTAGCACGCCCAGGACGTTCCCAGCAGGCATGGCATGGGTTGCTCGCCTAACGTGCAGCAGCAGTGGGCGCGCCAGCCAGGCCGCGGGCTCCCATCGCGAGCCAGCCCCCAGCAGGCATGGCATGGGCTGCTCACCCAGCGTGCGGCAGCGTTGGGCGCACCAGCCAGGCCACGGGCGCTCATCGTGAGCAAGCCCCAATGTCCCTGTCCCTCGACTAAGTGCCCAGCGAGTGAGGCAGGGGGGCCGCATCGCATGGATCCTGGACACTGGCAGCACGCCCAGGACGTTCCCAGCAGGCATGGCATGGGCTGCTCGCCCAGCGTGCAGCAGCGGTGGGCGCGCCAGCCAGGCCGCGGGCGCCCATCGCGAGCCAGCCCACACGTCCCTATCCCTCAACTGACTGCCCAGTGAGCGAGCCAGGGGGGCCGCGTCGAACGGACCCTGGGCACTGGTTCCACCCCCAAGCAACCTCCAGCAGGTATGGGATGCGGCAGCGGTTGGCGCGACAGCCAGGCCGCTGGCGCCCATCACGAGCCAGCCCCCACGTCCCTGTCCCTCCACTAAGTGCTCAGCGAGCGAGCCAGGGGGCCACGTCGCATGGACCCTGGGCACGTGTGGCATGCACAGGCAGTCCCCAGCAGGTACGGCATGGGCTGCTCACCCTGCGTGCGGCAGCGGTGGGCGCGCCATCCAGGCTGCGGGCGCCCATCGCGAGCCAGCCCCCACGTCCCTGTCCCTCCACTAAGTGCCCAGCGAGCGAGCCAGGGGGGTTGCGTCGCACCGAACCTGGGCATGGGTAGCACACCCAGGCAGCCCCCAGCATGCACGGCATTGGCTGCTCAGCTAGCGTGCGGCAGCGGTAGGCGCGCCAGCCAGGCGTGGGCGCCCATCGCGAGCCAGCCACCGTGTCCCTGCCCCTTGACTAAGTGCCCAGCGAGCGAGCCAGGGGGGCCACGTGGCACGGACCCTGGGCACTGGTGGCATGCCCAGGCAGCCCCCAGCAGGCACGGCATGGGCTGCTCACCCAGCGTGCGGCAGCGGTGGGCGCGCCAGCCAGGCCTCGGGCGCCCATCGCGAGCCAGCCCCCACGTCCCTGTCCCTCCACTAAGTGCCCAGCGAGCGAGCCAGTGGGGCCGCGTCGCATGGACCCGGGGCATGAGTAGCATGTCCAGGCAGCCCCCAGCAGGCATGGCATGGGCTGCTCAGCCAGAATGCGGCAGCGGTGGGCGTGCCAGCCAGGCCGCGGGCGCCCATTGCGAGCAAGCGCCCTCGTCCCTGTCCCTCGACGTAGTGCCCAGCGTGCGAGCAAGTGGTGCCACATCGCATGGACCCTGGGCACGGGTTGCACACCCAGGCAGCCCTGAGCTGGCATGGCATTGGAAGCTCGCCTAGCGTGTGGCAGCGGTGGGCGTGCCACCCAGGCCGCGGGCGCCCATCGCGAACCAGCCCCCTCGGCGCTGCCCCTCGACTGACTGCGCAGAGTGCGAGCCTGGGGTGCCGCGTCGCACGGACCCTGGGCATGGGTTGCACACCCAGGCAGCCCCCAGCAGGCGCGGCATCGGCTGCTCTCCCAGCGTCCGGCAGCGATGGGCGCCCCAGCCAGGCCGCGGGCGCCCATCGCGAGCCAGCCCCCACGTTCCTGTCCCTCGACTAAGTACCCAGCGAGCGAACCTTGGGGGCCGTGTCGCACAGACCCTGGGCACTGGTGGAACACACAGGCATCCCCCAGCAGGCAAAGCATGGGCTGGTCACCCACCGCGCGGCAGCAGTGGGAGCGCCAGCCAGGACGCGGGCGCCCATCGCGAGCCAGCCCCTTCGTCCCTGCCCCTCGACTGACTGCCCAGCGTGCGAGCCACGGGTGCCGAATCGCACGGACCCTGGGCACGAGTGGCATGCCAAGGCAGGCTCGGCATGGGCTGCTCGCCCAGCGTACGGCAGTGGTGGGCACGCCAGACAGGCCGTGGGCGCCCATCGCGAGCCAGCCCCCACGTCCCTGTCCCTCGACCGACTGCCCAGCGAGCGAGCCAGGGGGGCCGCGTCGCACAGACCCTGGGCATGGGTGGCACCCCCAGGCAGCCCCCAGCAGGTACGGCATGGGCTGCTCGCCCAGCGTGCAGCTGCGGTGGGCGTGCCAGCCAGGCCGCGGGCGCCCATCGGGAGGCAGCCTCCTCGTCTCTGTCCCTCGACTAAGTGCCCTGCAAGCGAGCCAGGGGGGCCGCGTCGCATGGACCATGGGCACGAGTAGCACACCCAGGCAGCCCCCAGCAGGCACAGCATGGGTTGCTCACCCAGCTTGCGGCTGCGGTGGGCGCGTCAGCCAGGTCGTGGGCGCCCATCGCGAGCCAACCTCCACGTCCCTGTTTCTCGACTAAGTGCCCTGCGAGCGAGCCCAGGGGGCCACGTTGCCTGGACCCTGGGCACGTGTGGCATGCCCAGGTAGCCCCCAGCAGGCACGGCGTGGGCTACTCACCCAACGTGCGGCAGCAGTGGGAGCGCCAGGCAGGCCGCGGGCGCCATCGCGAGCCAGCCCCCACGTTCCTGTCTGTCGACTAAGTGCCCAGCGAGCGAGCCAGGGGGGCCAAGTTGCCTGGACCCAGGGCACGTGTGGCATGCCCAGGTAGCCCCCAGCAGGCACGGCATGGGCTACTCGGCCAGTGTGCGGCAGTGGTGGGCGCGCCAGCCGGGCCGCGGGCGCCCATCGCGAGCCAGCCCCCACGCTCCTGTCCCTCGACTAAGTGCCCAGCGACGGAGCCAGGATAGCCACGTCGCCTGGACCCTGGGCACGTGTGGCACACCCAGGTATCCCCCAGCAGGCACGGAATGGGCTACTCACCCAGCATGCGGCAGCGGTGGGCGCGCCAGCCAGGCCGCGGGGGCCCATTGCGAGCCAGCCCCCACATTCCTGTCCCTCGACTAAGTGCCCAGCGAGGGAGCCAGGGGGGCCACGTTGCCTGGACCCTGGGCACGGGTGGCATGCCCAGGTAGCCCCCAGCAGGCATGGCATGGGCTGCTCGCCCAGCATGCTGCAGCGGTGGGCGCGCCAGCCAGGCCGCGGGCGCCCATCGCGAGCCAGCCCCCACGTCCCTGTCCCTCAACGAAGTACCCAACGAGCAAGCAAGGGGGGCCACGTCGCATGGACCCTTGGCACGGGTGGCACGCACAGGCAGTCCCCAGCAGGCACGGCATGGGCTGCTTGCCCAGCGTGCGGCAGCGGTAGGCACGCCAGCCAGGCCGTGGGCGCACATCGCGAGCCAGCACCCACGTCCCTGTCCCTCGACTAAGTGCCCAGCAAGCGAGCCAGGGGGGCCGCATCGCATGGTCCCTGGACACTGGTGGCACACCCAGGAAGTACCCAGCAGGCAAGGCATGGGCTACTCGCCCAGCGTGCGGTAGCGGTGGGCGTGTCAGCCAGGCCGCGGATGCCCATCGCGAGCCAGCCCCACGTCCCTGTACCTCGACTAAGTGCCCAGCGAGTGTGCCAGGGGGGCCGAGTCGCACGGACCCTGGGCACGAGTGGCATGCCAAGGCTGCGTCCAGCTGGCATGGCATGGGCTGCTCGCCCAGCGTGCGGCAGTGGTGGGCGCGCCAGCCGGGCCGCGGGCGCCCATCGCGACCCAGCTCCCACGTCCCTGTCCCTCGACCGACTGCCCAGCGAGCGAGCAAGTGGGGCAGCATCACACAGACTCTGGGCACGGGTTGAACGCCCAGGCAGCCCCCAGCAGTCACAGCATGGGCTGCTCACCCAGCGTGCGGCAGCGGTTGGAGCGCCAGCCATGCCGCGGGCACCCATCACGAGCCAGCCCCCTCGTCCCAGTTCCTCGACTAAGTGCCCAGCGAGGGAGCCAGGGGGGTCGTGTCGCACCGACCCTGGACACTGGTGCCATGCCCAGGCATCTTCCAGCAGGCTCGGCTTGGGCTGCTCGCTCAGCGTGCGGCAGCGGTGGCCGCGCTAGCCAGGCTGCAGGCGCCCATCGCGAGCGAGCCCCCACGTCTCTGCCCCTCAACTGACTGCCCAGCGTGCGAGCCAGGGGTGCCACGTCGCACAGACTAGGGCATTGGTGGCACTTCCAGGCAGCCCACGGCAGGCACGGCATGGGCTGCTCGTCTAGTGTGCGGAAGCGGTAGCCAGCCCCCTCGTCCCTGCCCCTCGACTGACTGCCCAGCGTGCGGCAGCAGTAGCAAGCCCCCTCATCCCTGCCCCTCGACTGACTGCCTGGTGTGTGAGCCAGGGGTGTTGCATTGAATGGACCCTGGGCAGGGGTGGCATGCCCAGGCAGCCCCCAGCAGGCATGGCATGGGCTGCTCGCCCAGCGTGCGGCAGCGGTGGGCGTGCCAGCCAGGAAGCGGGAGCCCATCGTGAGCCAGCCCCACGTCCTTGTCCCTCTACTAAGTGCCCAGTGAGCGAGCCAGGGAGGCCACGACGCACGGACCCTGGGCACAGATGGCACGCCCAGGCAGCCCCCAGCTGGCACAGCATGGGCTGCTCACCCAGCGCGCGGCAGCGGTGGGAGCTCCAGCCATGCCGCGGGCACCCATCGCGAGCCAGCCCCCTAGTCCCTGCCTCTCGACTCGCTGCCAAGCTTGCGAGCCAGGGGAGCCGCATCGCATGGACCCTGGGCACGGGTGGCATGCCCAGGCAGCCCCCAGCAGGCACGGCATGGGTTGCTCGCCAAGCGTGCGGCAACGGTGTGCGCGCCAGCCATGCCGCGGGTGCCCATCGCGAGCCAGCCCCCTAGTCCCTGCCTCTCGACTCGCTGCCAAGCTTGCGAGCCAGGGGAGCCGCATCGCATGGACCGTGGGCACGGGTGGCATGCCCAGGCAGCCCCCAGCAGGCACGGCATGGGTTGCTCGCCAAGCGTGCGGCAACGGTGTGCGCGCCAGCCATGCCGCGGGTGCCCATCGCAAGCCAGCCCCCACGTTCCTGTCCCTCGACTGACTGCCCAGCGAACAAGCCAGGGGGACCATGTCGCACAGACCCTTGGCACGGGTGGCACGCCCAGGCTGCCCCCAGCAGGCACGGCATGGGCTGCTCCCCCTGCGTGCGGCAGCGGTGGGTGCGCCAGCCAGGCCGCGGGCGCGCATCGTGAGCCAGCCCCCACGTCCCTGTCCCTCGACTAAGTGCCCAGCGAGGGAGCCAGGGGGGCCGTGTTGCACGGACCCTGGAAACTGGTGCCACTCCCAGGCATCCCCCAGCAGGCACGGAATGGGCTGCTCGCCCAGCGTGCAGCAGCAGTGGGCGTGCCAGCCAGGCCGCAGTCACCCATCGCGAGCGAGCCCCCACGTCCCTGTCCCTCGACTGACTGCCCAGAGAGCGAGCCAGGGGGGCCGCGTCGCATGGACCCTGGGCACGGTTGGCCCGGCCAGGTAGCCTCCAGCAGGCACGATATGGGCTGCTCGCCAAGCGTGCGGCAGCAGTGGGCTCTCCCGCCAGGCTGTGGGTGCCCATCGCAAGCCAGCCCCCACGTCCTGTCCCTCGACGTAGTGCCCAGCGAGCAAGCAAGGGGGGACGCGTCGCACAGACCCTTGGCATGGGTGGCATGCCCAGGAAGCCCCCAGCAGGTACGGCATGGGCTGCTCGCCCAGCGTGCAGCAGTGGTGGGCGCACCAACCAGGCCACGGGCGCCCATCGCGAGCCAGCCCCCTCATCCCTACCCCTCGACTGACTGCCCAGCGAGCGAGCCAGGGGAGCCGCATCGCGCAGACCCTGGGCATGGGTGGCACGCCCAGGCAGCCCCTAGCAGGCACAGCATGGGCTGCTCACCCAGCGTGCGGCAGCGGTGGGCGCACCAGCCAGGCCACTGGCGCCCATCGCGAGCCAGCCCACTTGTCCCTGCCCCTCAACGTAGTGCCCAGCGAGCGGGCCAGGGGGGCCATGTCGCACAGACCCTGGCATGGGTGGCACGCCTAGGCAGCCCCCAGCAGGCACGGCATGGGCTGCTCGCCCAGTGCGCAGCAGCGGTGGGCGCGCCAGCAGGCCGCGGGCGCCCATCGCGAGCCAGGCCGGTCGTCCCTGCCGCTCGACTGACTGCCCAGCATGCGAGCCAGGGGTGCCGCGTCGCACGGACACTGGGCATGGGTGGCACACCCAGGAAGCCGCCAGCAGGCACGGCATAGGCTGCTCGCCCAGCGTGCGGCAGCGGTGGGCTCGCCCGCCAGGCTGTGGGCACCCATCGCGAGCCAGCCACCACGTCCCTGTCCCTCGACGTAGTGCCCAGCGAGCAAGCCAGGAGGGCCGCGTCGCACAGATCCTGGGCACGAGTGGCACCCCTAGGAAGCCCCCAGCAGGCATGGCATGGGCTGCTCGCCCAGCGTGCAGCAGTGGTGGGCGCGCCAGCCAGGCCGCGGGTGCCCATCGCGAGCCAGCCCCCACGTTGCTGTGCCTCGACTGACTGCCCAGCGAACAAGCCAGGGGGACCGTGTCGCACAGACCCTTGGCACGGGTGGCATGCCCAGGCTGCGCCCAGCAGGCACGGCATGGGCTGCTCCCCCTGCGTGCGGCAGCGGTGGGTGCGCCAGCCAGGCCGCTGGCGCGCATCGTGAGCCAGCCCCCACGTCCCTGTCCCTCGACTATGTGCCCAGCGAGGGAGCCAGGGGGGCCGTGTTGCACGGACCCTGGAAACTGGTGCCACTCCCAGGCATCCCCCAGCAGGCACGGAATGGGCTGCTCACCCAGCGTGCAGCAGCAGTGGGCGTGCCAGCCAGGCCGCAGTCGCCCATCGCGAGTGAGCCCCCACGTCCCTGTCCCTCGACTGACTGCCCAGAGAGCGAGCCAGGGGGGCCGCGTCGCATGGACCCTGGGCACGGGTGGCCCGGCCAGGTAGCCCCCAGCAGGCACGATATGGGCTGCTCGCCATCGCGAGCCAGCCCCCACGTCCCTGTCCCTCGACGTAGTGCCCAGCGAGCAAGCAAGGGGGGACGCGTCGCACAGACCCTTGGCATGGGTGGCATGCCCAGGAAGCCCCCAGCAGGTACGGCATGGGCTGCTCGCCCAGCGTGCAGCAGTGGTGGGCGCACCAACCAGGCCACGGGCGCCCATCGCGAGCCAGCCCCCTCATCCCTACCCCTCGACTGACTGCCCAGCGAGCGAGCCAGGGGAGCCGCATCGCGCAGACCCTGGGCATGGGTGGCACGGCCAGGCAGCCCCTAGCAGGCACAGCATGGGCTGCTCACCCAGCGTGCGGCAGCAGTGGGCGCACCAGCCAGGCCGCTGGCGCCCATCGCGAGCCAGGGGGGCCATGTCGCACAGACCCATGGGTGGCATGCCTAGGCAGCCCCCAGCAGGCACGGCATGGGCTGGGGCGCAGCGGTCGCAGCCAGCCCATCGTCCCTGTGCTCGACTGACTGCCCAGCGTGCGAGCCAGGGGTGCCGCGTCGCACGGACACTGGGCATGGGTGGCACACCCAGGAAGCCGCCAGCAGGCACGGCATAGGCTGCTCGCCCAGCGTGCGGCAGCGGTGGGCTCGCCCGCCAGGCTGTGGGCACCCATCGCGAGCCAGCCACCACGTCCCTGTCCCTCGACGTAGTGCCCAGCGAGCAAGCCAGGAGGGCCGCGTCGCACAGATCCTGGGCACGAGTGGCACCCCTAGGAAGCCCCCAGCAGGCATGGCATGGGCTGCTCGCCCAGCGTGCAGCAGCGGTGGGCGCGCCAGCCAGGCCGCGGGTGCCCATCGCGAGCCAGCCCCCACGTTGCTGTGCCTCAACTGACTGCCCAGCAAATAAGCCAGGGGGACCATGTCGAACAGACCCTTGGCACAGGTGGCACTCCCAGGCTGCCCCCAGCAGGCACGGCATGGGCTGCTCCCCTGCGTGCGGCAGCGGTGGGTGCGCCAGCCAGGCCGCGGGCGCCCATCGCGAGCCAGCCCCCACGTCCCTGTCCCTCGACTAAGTGCCCAGCGAGGGAGCCAGGGGGGCCGTGTTGCACGGACCCTGGAAACTGGTGCCACTCCCAGGCATCCCCCAGCAGGCACGGAATGGGCTGCTCGCCCAGCGTGCAGCAGCAGTGGGCGTGCCAGCCAGGCCGCAGTCGCCCATCGCGAGCGAGCCCCCACGTCCCTGTCCCTCGACTGACTGCCCAGAGAGCGAGCCAGGGGGGCCGCGTCGCATGGACCCTGGGCACGGGTGGCCCGGCCAGGTAGCCCCCAGCAGGCACGATATGGGCTGCTCGCCAAGCGTGCGGCAGCAGTGGGCTCTCCCGCCAGGCTGTGGGCGCCCATCGCGAGCCAGCCCCCACGTCCCTGTCCCTCGACGTAGTGCCCAGCGAGCAAGCAAGGGGGGACGCGTCGCACAGACCCTTGGCATGGGTGGCATGCCCAGGAAGCCCCCAGCAGGTATGGCATGGGCGCTCGCCCAGCGTGCAGCAGTGGTGGCGCACCAACCAGGCCACGGGCTCCCATCGCGAGCCAGCCCCCACATCCCTACCCCACGACTGACTGCCCAGCGAGCGAGCCAGGGGAGCCGCATCGCGCAGACCCTGGGCATGGGTGGCACGCCCAGGCAGCCCCTAGCAGGCACAGCATGGGCTGCTCACCCAGCGTGCGGCAGCAGTGGGCGCACCAGCCAGGCCGCTGGCGCCCATCGCGAGCCAGGGGGGCCATGTCGCACAGACCCTGGCATGGGTGGCACGCCTAGGCAGCCCCCAGCAGGCACGGCATGGGCTGCTCGCCCAGTGCGCAGCAGCGGTGGGCGCGCCAGCAGGCCGCGGGCGCCCATCGCGAGCCAGGCCCGTCGTCCCTGCCGCTCGACTGACTGCCCAGCATGCGAGCCAGGGGTGCCGCGTCGCACGGACACTGGGCATGGGTGGCACACCCAGGAAGCCGCCAGCAGGCACGGCATAGGCTGCTCGCCCAGCGTGCGGCAGCGGTGGGCTCGCCCGCCAGGCTGTGGGCACCCATCGCGAGCCAGCCACCACGTCCCTGTCCCTCGACGTAGTGCCCAGCGAGCAAGCCAGGAGCCGCGTCCACAGATCCTGGGCACGAGTGGCACCCCTAGGAAGCCCCCAGCAGGCATGGCATGGGCTGCTCGCCCAGCGTGCAGCAGCGGTGTCAAGCCAACGTACGTCGCACAGACCCTTTGGCATGCCCAGCCAGGACGGCATGCGTGCGGCACAGCCAGCCCCCAGCACTCGACTAGTGCCCAGCGACCCTAGAAGCCAGCAGGCCCACCAGCAGTGGCCCATGCGGCACCAACCGCGGCCACGCGTCGCATGGACCCAGCGCGCCAGCCAGGCACATCCAGGCTGTGGGCGCCCATCGCGAGCCAGCCCCCACGTCCCTGTCCCTGACGTGCCCAGCGAGCAAGCAAGGGGGACGCGTCGCACAGACCCTTGGCATGGGTGGCATGCCCAGGAAGCCCCCAGCAGGTGCGGCATGGGCTGCTCCCTGCGTGCGGCAGCGGTGGTGTGCGCCAGCCACCCATCGGAGCCAGCCCCCACGTCCCTGTCCCTCGACTAAGTGCCCAGCGAGGGAGCCAGGGGGGCCGTGTTGCACGGACCCTGGAAACTGGTGCCACTCCCAGGCATCCCCCAGCAGGCACGGAATGGGCTGCTCGCCCAGCGTGCAGCAGCAGTGGGCGTGCCAGCCAGGCCGCAGTCGCCCATCGCGAGCGAGCCCCCACGTCCCTGTCCCTCGACTGACTGCCCAGAGAGCGAGCCAGGGGGGCCGCGTCGCATGGACCCTGGGCACGGGTGGGCCAGGCAGCCCCCAGCAGGCACGATATGGGCTGCTCGCCAAGCGTGCGGCAGCAGTGGGCGCGCCGCCAGGCCGCGCCCATCGCGAGCCAGCCCCCACGTCCCTGTCCCCGACGTAGTGCCCAGCGAGCAAGCAAGGGGGGACGCGTCGCACAGACCCTTGGCATGGGTGGCATGCCCAGGAAGCCCCCAGCAGGTACGGCATGGGCTGCTCGCCCAGCGTGCAGCAGTGGTGGGCGCACCAACCAGGCCACGGGCGCCCATCGCGAGCCAGCCCCCTCATCCCTACCCCTCGACTGACTGCCCAGCGAGCGAGCCAGGGGAGCCGCATCGCGCAGACCCTGGGCATGGGTGGCACGGCCAGGCAGCCCCTAGCAGGCACAGCATGGGCTGCTCACCCAGCGTGCGGCAGCAGTGGGCGCACCAGCCAGGCCGCTGGCGCCCATCGCGAGCCAGGGGGGCCATGTCGCACAGACCCTGGTATGGGTGGCATGCCTAGGCAGCCCCCAGCAGGCACGGCATGGGCTGCTCGCCCAGTGCGCATCAGCGGTGGGCGCGCCAGCAGGCCGCGGGCGCCCATCGCGAGCCAGGCCCATCGTCCCTGTCGCTCGACTGACTGCCCAGCGTGCGAGCCAGGGGTGCCGCGTCGCACGGACACTGGGCATGGGTGGCACACCCAGGAAGCCGCCAGCAGGCACGGCATAGGCTGCTCGCCCAGCGTGCGGCAGCGGTGGGCTCGCCCGCCAGGCTGTGGGCACCCATCGCGAGCCAGCCACCACGTCCCTGTCCCTCGACGTAGTGCCCAGCGAGCAAGCCAGGAGGGCCGCGTCGCACAGATCCTGGGCACGAGTGGCACCCCTAGGAAGCCCCCAGCAGGCATGGCATGGGCTGCTCGCCCAGCGTGCAGCAGCGGTGGGCGCGCCAGCCAGGCCGCGGGTGCCCATCGCGAGCCAGCCCCCACGTTGCTGTGCCTCAACTGACTGCCCAGCAAATAAGCCAGGGGGACCATGTCGAACAGACCCTTGGCACAGGTGGCACTCCCAGGCTGCCCCCAGCAGGCACGGCATGGGCTGCTCCCCTGCGTGCGGCAGCGGTGGGTGCGCCAGCCAGGCCGCGGGCGCCCATCGCGAGCCAGCCCCCACGTCCCTGTCCCTCGACTAAGTGCCCAGCGAGGGAGCCAGGGGGGCCGTGTTGCACGGACCCTGGACACAGGTGCCACTCCCAGGCATCCCCCAGCAGGCACGGAATGGGCTGCTCGCCCAGCGTGCAGCAGCGGTGGGCGTGCCAGCCAGGCCGCAGTCGCCCATCGCGAGCGAGCCCCCACATTCCTGTCCCTCGACAGACTGCCCAGAGAGCGAGCCAGGGGGGCCGCGTCGCATGGACCCTGGGCACGGGTGGCCCGGCCAGGTAGCCCCCAGCAGGTACGATATGGGCCGCTCGCCAAGCGTGCGGCAGCAGTGGGCTCTCCCGCCAGGCTGTGGGCGCCCATCGCGAGCCAGCCCCCACGTCCCTGTCCCTCGACGTAGTGCCCAGCGAGCAAGCAAGGGGGGACGCGTCGCACAGACCCTTGGCATGGGTGGCATGCCCAGGAAGCCCCCAGCAGGTACGGCATGGGCTGCTCGCCCAGCGTGCAGCAGTGGTGGGCGCACCAACCTGGCCACGGGCGCCCATCGCGAGCCAGCCCCCTCATCCCTACCCCTCGACTGACTGCCCAGCGAGCGAGCCAGGGGAGCCGCATCGCGCAGACCCCGGGAATGGGTGGCACGGCCAGGCAGCCCCTAGCAGGCACAGCATGGGCTGCTCACCCAGCGTGCGGCAGCAGTGGGCGCACCAGCCAGGCCGCTGGCGCTCATCGCGAGCCAGGGGGGCCATGTCGCACAGACCCTGGTATGGGTGGCATGCCAAGGCAGCCCCCAGCAGGCACGGCATGGGCTGCTCGCCCAGTGCGCAGCAGCGGTGGGCGCGCCAGCAGGCCGCGGGCGCCCATCGCGAGCCAGGCCCGTCGTCCCTGCCGCTCGACTGACTGCCCAGCGTGCGAGCCAGGGGTGCCGCGTCGCACGGACACTGGGCATGGGTGGCACACCCAGGAAGCCGCCAGCAGGCACGGCATAGGCTTCTCGCCCAGCGTGCGGCAGCGGTGGGCTCGTCCGCCAGGCTGTGGGCACCCATCGCGAGCCAGCCACCACGTCCCTGTCCCTCGACGTAGTGCCCAGCGAGCAAGCCAGGACGGCCGCGTCGCACAGATCCTGGGCACGAGTGGCACCCCTAGGAAGCCCCCAGCAGGCATGGCATGGGCTGCTCGCCCAGCGTGCAGCAGCGGTGGGCGCGCCAGCCAGGCCGCGGGTGCCCATCGCGAGCCAGCCCCCACGTTGCTGTGCCTCCACTGACTGCCCAGCGAAGAAGCCAGGGGGACCATGTCGCACAAACCCTTGGCACGGGTGGCACGCCCAGGCTGCGCCCAGCAGGCACGGCATGGGCTGCTCCCCCTGCGTGCGGCAGCAGTGGGTGCGCCAGCCAGGCCGCGGGCGCCCATCGCGAGCCAGCCCCCACGTCCCTGTCCCTTGACTAAGTGCCCAGCGAGGGAGCCAGGGGGGCCGTGTTGCACGGACCCTAGAAACTGGTGCCACTCCCAGGCATCCCCCAGCAGGCACGGAATGGGCTGCTCGCCCAGCGTGCAGCAGCGGTGGGCGTGCCAGCCAGGCCGCAGTCGCCCATCGCGAGCGAGCCCCCACGTCCCTGTCCCTCGACTGACTGCCCAGAGAGCGAGCCAGGGGGGCCGCGTCGCATGGACCCTGGGCACGGGTGGCCCGGCCAGGTAGCCCCCAGCAGGTACGATATGGGCTGCTCGCCAAGCGTGCGGCAGCAGTGGGCTCTCCCGCCAGGCTGTGGGCGCCCATCGCGAGCCAGCCCCCACGTCCCTGTCCCTCGACGTAGTGCCCAGCGAGCAAGCAAGGGGGGACGCGTCGCACGGACACTGGGCATGGGTGGCACACCCAGGAAGCCGCCAGCAGGCACGGCATAGGCTGCTCGCCCAGCGTGCGGCAGCGGTGGGCTCGCCCGCCAGGCTGTGGGCACCCATCGCGAGCCAGCCACCACGTCCCTGTCCCTCGACGTAGTGCCCAGCGAGCAAGGCAGGAGGGCCGCGTCGCACAGATCCTGGGCACGAGTGGCACCCCTAGGAAGCCCCCAGCAGGCATGGCATGGGTTGCTCGCCCAGCGTGCAGCAGCGGTGGGCGCGCCAGCCAGGCCGAGGGTGCCCATCGCGAGCCAGCCCCCACGTTGCTGTGCCTCCACTGACTGCCCAGCGAACAAGCCAGGGGGACCATGTCGCACAGACCCTTGGAACGGGTGGCACTCCCCGGCTGCCCCCAGCAGGCATGGCATGGGCTGCACCCCCTGCGTGCGGCAGCGGTGTGTGCGCCAGCCAGGCCGCGGGCACCCATCGCGAGCCAGCCCCCACGTCCCTGTCCCTCGACTAAGTGCCCAGCGAGGGAGCCAGGGGGGCCGTGTTGCACGGACCCTGGACACTGGTGCCACTCCCAGGCATCCCCCAGCAGGGACGGAATGGGCTGCTCGCCCAGCGTGCAGCAGTGGTGGGCGTGCCAGCCAGGCTGCAGTCGCCCATCGCGAGCGAGCCCCCACGTCCCTGTCCCTCGACTGACTGCCCAGAGAGCGAGCCAGGGGGGCCGCGTCGCATGGACCCTGGGCACGGGTGGCCCGGCCAGGTAGCCCCCAGCAGGCACGATATGGGCTGCTCGCCAAGCGTGCGGCAGCAGTGGGCTCTCCCGCCAGGCTGTGGGCGCCCATCGCGAGCCAGCCCCCACGTCCCTGTCCCTCGACGTAGTGCCCAGCGAGCAAGCAAGGTGGGACGCGTCGCACAGACCCTTGGCATGGGTGGCATGCCCAGGAAGCCCCCAGCAGGTACGGCATGGGCTGCTCGCCCAGCGTGCAGCAGTGGTGGGCGCACCAACCATGCCACGGGCGCCCATTGCGAGCCAGCCCCCTCATCCCTACCCCTCGACTGACTGCCCAGCGAGCAAGCCAGGGGAGACGCATCGCGCAGACCCTGGGCATGGGTGGCACGGCCAGGCAGCCCCTAGCAGGTACAGCATGGGCTGCTCACCCAGCGTGCGGCAGCGGTGGGCGCACCAGTCAGGCCGCTGGCACCCATCGCGAGCCAGCCCACTTGTCCCTGCCCCTCAACGTAGTGCCCAGCGAGCGAGCCAGGGGGGCCATGTCACACAGACCCTGGCATGGGTGGCACGCCTAGGCAGCCCCCAGCAGGCACGGCATGGGCTGCTCGCCCAGTGCGCAGCAGCGGTGGGTGTGCCAGCAGGCCGCGGGCGCCCATCGCGAGCCAGGCCCGTCGTCCCTGCCGCTCGACTGACTGCCCAGCGTGCGAGCCAGGGGTGCCGCATCGCACGGACACTGGGCACGGGTGGCATGCCCAGGAAGCCACCAGCAGGCACGGCATAGGATGCTCGCCCAGCGTGCGGCAGCGGTGGGCTCGCCCGCGAAGCTGTGCGCACCCATCGCGAGCCAGCCCCCACGTCACTGTCCCTCGACGTAGTGCCCAGCGAGCAAGCCAGGTGGGCTGCGTCGCAGAGATCCTGGGCACGGGTGGCACCCCAAGGAAGCCCCCAGCAGGCACGGCATGGGCTGCTCGCCCAGCGTGCAGCAGCGGTTGGCGCGCCGGCCAGGCCGCGGGCGCCCATCGCGAGCCAGCGCCCACGTCCCTGTCCCTCGACGTAGTTCCCATCGAGCGAGCCAAGGGAGCCGCGTTGCACAGACCCTGGGCATGGGAGGCCCGGCCAGGCAGCCCCCAGCAGGCATGACATGGGCTACTCGCCCAGCGTGCGGCAGCGGTGGGTGCGCCCGCCAGGCTGGGAACGACCATCGCGAGCCAGCCCCCACATCCCTGTCCCTCGACGTAGTGCCCAGCGAACAAGCCAGGGGGGCTGCGTCACACAGACATTGGGAACGGGTGGCATGCCCAGGCAGCCCCCAGCAGGCACGGCATGGGCAGCTCGCCCAGCGTGCTGCAGCAGTAGGTGCGCCAGCCAGGCCGTGGGCGCCCATCACGAGCCAGCCCCCTCGTCCCTGCCCCTCGACTGACTGCCCAGCGTTTGAGCCAGGGGTGCCGCGTCGCACGGACCCTGGGCATGGGTGGCACGCCCAGGCAGGCCCCAGCAGGCACAGCATGGGCTGCTCGCCCAGCGTGCGGCAGCAGTGGCTGCGCCAGCCAGGCCGTGGGCGCCCATCACAAGCTAGCCCCCTCGACTGACTGCCCAGCGTGTGAGCCAGGGGTGCCGTGTCGCACGGACCCTGGGCACGGGTGGGATGCCTAGGCAGCCCCCAGCAGGCATGGCATGGGGTGCTCACCCAGCCTGCGGCAGCGGTGGGCTCGCCCGCCAGGCTGTGGGCACCCATCGCGAGCCAGCCCCCACGTCCCTGTCCCTCGACGTAGTGCCCAGCGAGCAAGCCAGGGGGGCCGCGTCGCACAGGCCCTGGGCACGGGTGGCCCGCCCAGGCAGCCCCCAGCAGGCACGGCATGGGCAGCTCAACCAGCGTGCGGCAGCAGGGGGTGCGCCAGCCAGGCTGCGGGTGCCCATCACGAGCCAGCCCCCCCGTCCCTGCCCCTCGACTGACTGGCCAGCGTGCGAGCCAGGGGTGCCATGTCGCACGGACCCTGGGCACGGGTGGCATGCCCAGGCAGCCCCCAGCAGGCACGGCATGGGCTGCTCGTCCAGCCTGCGGCAGCGGTGGGCTCGCCCGCCAGGCTGTGGGCACCCATCACGAGCCAGCCCCCACATCCCTTTCCCTCGACGTAGTGCCCAGCGAGCAAGCCAGGGGTGCCGCGTCGCACAGACCCTGGGCACGAGTGGACCCCCTAGGTAGCCCCCAGCAGGCACGGCATGGGCTGCTAGCCCAGCGTGCGGCAGCGGTGGGCGCGCCTGCCAGGCCGAGGGCGCCCATTGCGAGCCAGCCCCATCGTCCCTGCCCCTCGACTGACTGCCCAGCGTGCGAGCCAGGCGTGCCGCGTCGCACGGACCCTAGGCACGGGTGGCCCGGCCAGGCAGCACCCAGCAGGCATGGAATGGGCTGCTCGCCCAGCGTGTGGCAATGGTGGGCGCGCCAGCCTGGCCGCGGGCACCTATCACGAGCCAGCCCCCTCGTCCCTGCCCCTCGTCTGACTGCCCAGCTTGCGAGCCAGGGGTGCCGCGTTGAATGGACCCTGGGTACGGGTGGCCCTCCCAGGAATCCCCCAGCAGGCACGGCATGGGCTGCTCGCCCAGCGTGCAGCAGCGGTGGGCGCGCCACCTTGGCCGTGGGCTCCCATCGCGAGCCAGGCCCCACGTCCCTGTCCCTCGACATCGTGCCCAGCGAGCAAGGCAGGGGGGCCACGTTGCACAGACCCTGGGCACATGTGGCACCCATAGGCAGCCCCCAGCAGGCACGGCTTGGGCTGCTCGCCCAGCGTGCAGCAGTGGTGGGCGCGCCAGCCAGGCCGCGGGCGCCCATCGCGAGCCAGCCCACTCGTCCCTGCCCCTTGACTGACTGCCCAGCGCGCGAGCCAGGGCTGCCACTATGCATGGATCCTGGGCACGGATGGCCCAGCCAGGCAGCCCCCAGCAGGTACAGCAAGGGTTACTCGCCTTGCGTGCGGCAGCAGTGGGCTCGCCGGCCATGCTGTGGGCACCCATCGCGAGCCAGCACCCACGTCCCTGTCCCTCGACATTGTGCCCAGCGAGCAAGGCAGGGGGGCTGCGTTGCACCGACCCTTGGCACGGGTGGCACCCCTAGGCAGACCCCAGCAGGCACGGCATGGGCTGCTCGCCCAGCGTGTGGCAGCAGGGGGCGCGCCAGCCAGGCCGCGGGCGCCCATCGCGAGCCAGCCCCGTCATCCCTGCCCCTCGACTAACTGCCCAGCGAGCGAGCCATGGGTGCCGCGTCGCACTCACTCTGGGCATGGGTGGCCCGGCCGGGCAGTCCCCAGCAGGCATGGCATAGGCTGGTCGCCCAGCGTGCGGCAGCAGTGGGCGAGCCAGCCAGGCCGCGAGTGCCCATGGCGAGCCAGCCGCCACATTCCTGTCCCTCGATGTAGTTCCCATCGAGCGAGCCAAGGGAGCCGCGTTGCACAGACCCTGGGCATGGGTGGCCCTGCCAGGCAGTCCCCAGCAGGCACGGCATGGGCTGCTCGCCCAGCTAGCGGCAGTGGTGGGCGCGCCAGCCAGGCCGAGGGCGCCCATCGCGAGCCAGCCCCATCGTCCCTGCCCCTCGACCGACTGCCCAGCGTGCGAGCCAGGGGTGCCCCATCGTATGGACCCTGGGCATGGGTGTCCCGGCCAGGCAGCACCCAGCAGGCACGGAATGGGCTGCTCGCCCAGCGTGCGGCAACGGTGGGCGTGCCAGCCTGGGTGCGGGCGCCCATCACGAGCCAGCCCCCTCGTCCCTGCACCTCGTCTGAGTGCCCAGCTTGTGAGCCAGGGGTGCCGCGTTGAATGGACCCTGGGTACGGATGGCCCGCCCAGGAATTCCCCAGCAGGCACGGCATGGGCTGCTCGCCCAGCGTGCGGCAGAGGTGGGCACGCCCCCTTGGCCGCGGGCGCCCATCGCGAGCCAGCCCCCACGTCCCTGTCCCTCGACGTCGCGCCCAGCGAGCAAGGCAGGGGGGCCACGTCACACAGACCCTGGGCACGTGTGGCACCCCTAGGAAGCCCCCAGCAGGCACGGCATGGGCTGCTTGCCCAGCGTGCGGCAGTGGTGGGCGTGCCTGCCAGGCCGCGGGCACCCATCGCGAGCCAGCCCACTCGTCGCTGCCCCTCGACTGACTGCCCAGCGTGCGAGCCAGGGGTGCCGCTTCGCATGGATCCTGGGCACGGATGGCCCGGCCAGGCAGCCCCCAGCAGGCACGGCATGGGCTGCTCGCCCTATGTGGGGCAGCGGTGGGCTCGCCGGCCATGCCGTGGGCACGCATCGCGAGCCAGCCCCGTCGTCCCTGCTCTCAACGTAGTGCCCAGCGAGCAAGGCAGGGGGGCCGCGTCGCACCGACCGACTTGCCCAGCGGCAGCCGGGTGTTGCACCCTGGGCATAGGCAGCCCCCAGCAGGCAAAGCATCGCGGGCTGCTCGATGTAGTGCCCAGCCAAGCCCGTGTGTAGCAGTGACCCTGGGCAGTTGGGCAGGCAGCCAGGCAGTGGGCACGCATCGCGAGCCAGCCCTGACGTCCCTGTCTCCTCGACGTAGTGCCCAGTGAGAATGACGGGGGTGCCGCGTAGCACGGACCCTGGGCAGCGGTGGGCTGGTCCGAGGCCAGTCCCCCAGTCCCCAGCAGTGGGCATAGCAGGAATGGGCTCCCAGCGTCTCCCAGCGGTGCGGCAGCCGGTGGGCGCGCAAGCCTGGCCGCGGCTGCTCTCCCAGCGTGCAAGCCTGGCCGCGGGCGCCCATCGCGAGCCAGCCCCTTCGTCCCTGCCCCTCGACTGACTGCCCAGTGCGCAAGCCATGGGTGCCGCGTCGCATGGACCCTGGGCACAGGTGGCCCGGCCGGAAAGTCCCCAGCAGGCACGGCATAGGCTGCTCGCCCAGCGTGCGGCAGCAGAAGGCGCGCCAGCCAGGCCGCGGGTGCTCATGGCGAGCCAGCCCCCACGTCCCTGTCCCTCGACGTAGTTCCCATCGAGCGAGCCTACGGAGCCGCGTTGCACAGACCCTGGGCATGGGTGGCCCGGCCAGGCAGTCCCCAGCAGGCACGGCATGGGCTGCTCGCCAAGCATGTGGCAGCAGTGGGCGCGCCAGCCAGGCCGCGGGCGCCCATCGCGAGCCAGCCCCCTCATCCCTGCCCCTCGACTAGCTGCCCAGCGCGCGAGCCATGGGTGCCGCGTCGCACTGACCCTCGCCACGGGTGGCCCGGCCGGGAAGTCCCCAGCAGGCACGGCATAGGCTGCTCGCCCAGCGTGCGGCAGCAGAGGGCGCGCCAGCCAGGCCGCGGGTGCTCATGGCGAGCCAGCCCCCACGTCCCTGTCCCTCGACGTAGTTCCCATCGAGCGAGCCTACGGAGCCGCGTTGCACAGACCCTGGGCATGGGTGGCCCGGCCAGGCAGTCCCCAGCAGGCACGGCATGGGCTGCTCGCCCAGCGTGCGGCAGCGGTGGGCGCGCCAGCCAGGCTGTGGGCACCCATCACGAGCCAGCCCCCACGTCCCTGTCCCTCAACATAGTGCCCAGCGAGCAAGCAAGAGGGCCCGCGTCGCACAGACCCTGGGCATGGGTGGCACCCCTAGGCAGCCCCCAGCAGGCATGGCATGGGCTGCTCGCCCAGCGTGCGGAAGCGGTGGGTGCGCCAGCCAGGCCGCGGGTGCTCATAGCGAGCCAGCCCCCACGTCCCTGTCCCTCGACGTAGTTCCCATCGAGCGAGCCAGGGGAGCCATGTTGCAATGACCCTGGGCATGGAAGGCCCGGCCAGGCAGCCCCCAGCAGGGACGGCATGGGCTGCACGCCCAGCGTGCGGCAGCGGTGGGCGCTCCCGCCAGGCTGTGGGCGGCCATCGCGAGCCAGCCCCCACGTCCCTGTCCCTCGACGTAGTGCCCAGTGAGAATGACGGGGGTGCTGCGTAGCATGGACCCTGGGCACGGGTGGCCCGGCCAGGCAGTCCCCAGCAGGCACGGAATGGGCTGCTCTCCCAGCATGCGGCAGCGGTGGGCGCGCCAGCTTGGCCGCGGGCGCCCATCGCGAGCCAGCCCCTTCGTCCCTGCCCTTCGACTGACTGCCTAGTGCGCGAGCCATGGGTGCCACGTCACATGGACCCTGGGCACGGGTGGCCTGGCCGGGCAGTCCCCAGCAGGCACGGCATAGGCTGCTCGCCCAGCGTGCGGCTGCGCTGGGCGCGCCAGCCAGGCCACAGGCGCCCATCGTGAGCCAGCCCCTCGTCCCTGCCCCTCGACTGACTGCCCAGCGTGCGGGCCAGGGGTGCCGCGTCGCACGGACACTGGGCACGGATGGCCCGGCCAGGCAGCCCCCAGCAGGCACGGCATGGGCTACTCGCCCAGCGTGCGGCAGCGACAGGCTCGCCCGCCAGTCTGTGGGCACCCATCGCGAGCCAGCCCCCACGTCCCTCTCCCTCAACATAGTGCCAGCGAGCAAGCCAGGAGGGCCGCGTCGCAGAGATCCTGGGCACGAGTGGCACCCCTAGGCCCCCCCCAGCAGGTACGGCATGGGCTGCTCGCCCAGCGTGCGGCAGCGGTGGGCGTGCCAGCCAGGCTGCGGGCGCCCATCGTGAACCAGCACCCTCGTCTCTGCCCCTCGACTGACTGCCCAGCATGCGAGCCAGGGGTGCTGCGTCGCACAGAAACTGGGCACGGATGGCCTGGCAAGGCAGCTCCCAGCAGACACGACTCGGGCTACTCGCCCAGTGTGCTGAAGCGGTGGGCTCGCCCGCCATGCTGTGGGCACCCATCCCGAGCCAGCCCCCACGTCCCTGTCCCTCGATGTAGTGCCCAGCGAGCAAGCCAGGGGGGCCGTGTCGCACAGACCCTGGGCATGGGAGGCCTGGCCAGGCAGCCCCCAGCAGGCACAGCATGGGCTGCTCGCCCAGCGTGTGGCAGCGGTGGGCTCGCCGGCCAGGCTGTTGGCGGCCATCGCGAGCCAGCCCCCACGTCCCTGTCCCTCGACGTAGTTCCCATCGAGCAAGCCAAGGGAGCTGCGTTGCACAGACCCTGGGCATGGGAGGACCAGCCAGGCATCCCCCAGCAGGCACGGCATGGGCTGCTCGCCCAGCGTGCGGCAGCGGTTGGCGAGCCAGCCAGGCCGCGGGCGCCCATCGCGAGCCAGCCCCCTTGTCCCTGCCCCTCGACTGACTGCCCAGTGTGCGAGCCAGGGGTGCCGCGTTGCACGGACCCTGGGCACAGGTGGCCCGGCCAGGCAGCCCCCAGAAGGCACGGCATGGGCTGCTCACCCATCGTGCGGCAGCGGTGGGCGCGCCAGCCAGGCCGCGGGGGCCAATCCTGAGCCAGCCCACTCATCCCTGCCCCTCGTCTGACTGCCCAGCGTGCGAGGAAAAGGTGGCGCGTCGCATGGACCCTGGGCACGGGTGGCCCGCCAAGGCATCCCCAGCAGGGACGGCATGGGATGCTCACCCAGTGTGCGGCAGCGGCGGGCGTGCCAGCCAGGCCGCGGGCGCCCATCGCTAGCCAGCCCCCACGTCCCTGTTCCTCAACGTAGTGCCCAGCGAACGAGCCAGGGGGGCCGCATCGCATGGACCCTGGGCATGGGTGGCATGCCCAGGCAGTCCCCAGCAGGCACGGAATGGGCTGCTCGCCCAGGGTGCGTGAGCGGTGGGCGCGCCAGCTTGGCCGCGCCTGCTCATCGCGAGCCAGCCCCTACGTCCCTGTCCCTCGACGTAGTGCCCAGTGAGCGGGCCAGGGAGGTCGCGTCTCATGGACCCTGGGCACGAGTGGCATGCCCAGGCTGCCTCCAGCAGGCACGGCATGGGCTGCTCACCCATCGTGTGGCAGAGGTGGGCGCGCCAGCCAGGCCGCGGATGCCCATCGCGAGCAAGCCCCCACGTCCTTGTCCCTCGACTAAGTGCCCAGCGAGCGAGCCAGAGGAGCAGCGTCGAATGGACCCTGGGCATGGGAGGCATGCCCCGGCAGCCCCCACCAGGCACGGCATGGGCCAAGAGCCCAGTGTGCCGCAGCGGTGGGTGCACCAGCGAGGCCACAGGCACCCATCACGAGCCAGACCCCTCGTCCCTGTCCCTCAACTTAGTGCCCAGCGAGCCAGCCCGGGGAGCCATGACACACAGACTGTTGGCATGGGAGGCATGCCCAGGAAGCCTTCAGAAGGCACGGCATAGGCCAAGTGCCCAGCGTGCGGCAGAGTTGGGCGCGCCAGCCAGGCCGCAGGCGCCCATCGCGAGCCAGCCCCCTCATCCCTGTCCCTTGACTTAGTGCCCAGCGAGAGAGCCAGGGGAGCCGCGTCGCATGGACTCTTGGCACAGGAGGCATGCCCAGGCAGCCCAAAGCAGGCACAGCATGGGCCAAGTGCCCAGCGTGCAGCAGAGGAGAGCGTGCCAGCCAGGCCACAGGAGCCCTTCGCGAGCCAGCCCCCTCGTCCCTGTCCCTCGATTAAGTGCCCAGCGAGCGAGCCAGGGAAGCCGCATCGGATGGACCCTGGGCACGGCAGGCACGCCCAGGAAGCCCCCAGCAGGTACGGCAAGGGCCAAGTGCCCAGCGTGCGGCAGCGGTGGGTGCGCCAGCGAGGCCACAGGCGCCCATCACAAGCCGGACCCCTCGTCCCTGTCCCTAGACTTAGTGCCCAGCGAGCGAGCCAGGGGAGCCACGTCGCATGGACTCAGGGCATTAGAGGCATGCTCAGTCAGCCCCCAGCAGGCACGGCATGGGCCAAGTGCCCAGCGTGTGGCAGAGGAGGGCGCGCAGGCCATGCCACAGGCGCCCATCGCGAGCCAGTCCCCTCGTCCCTGTCCCTCGACTAAGTGCCAAGCGAGCGAGCCAGGGGAGCAGTGTCGCACGGACTCTGGGCACGGAAGGCATGCCCAGGCAGCCCACAGCAGGCATGGCATGGGCCAAGTGCCCAGCGTGCGCAAGAGGTGGGCGCGCCAGCCAGGCCACAGGCGCCCAACGCGAGCCAGCCCCCTCGTCCCTGTCCCTCGACTAAGTGCCCAGCGAGCGAGCCAGGGAAGCCGCATCGCATGGACCTGGGCATGGGAGGCATGCCCAGGCAGCCCCCAGCAGCCACGGCATGGGCCAAGTGCCCAGCGTGCGGCAGCGGTGGGCACGCCAGCCAGGCCACAGTCGCCCATCGCGAGCCAGCCCCCTCGTCCCTGTCCCTTGAGTAAGTGCCCAGCGAGCGAGCCAGGGGAACTGTGTTGCATGGATCCTGGGCATGGGAGGCATGCCCAGGCAGCCCCCAGCAGGTACGGCATGAGCCAAGTGCCCAGTGTGCGGCAGTGGTGGGCGCTCCAGCAAGGCCACAGGCGCCCATCGCGATCCAGCCCCCTTGTCCCTGTTCCTCGACGAAGTGCCCAGCGAGTGAGCCAGGGGAGCCGCGTCGCACAGACCCTGGGCACGAGTGGCATGTGCCAGAAGCCCTTAGCAGGCACGGTATGGGTCAAGTGCCCAGCGTACGGCAGCGGTTAGCGCACCAGCCAGGCCACGGGCTCCCATCGCGAGCCAGTCCCCTCGTCCCTGTCCCTCAACTAAGTGCCCAGCGAGCGAGCCAGTGGGGCCATGTTTCAGGGACCCTGGCAAGAGTTGGCATGCCCAGGCAGAACCCAGCAGGCATGGCATGGGTTGCTCGCCCAGCGGGCGGCAGCGGTGGGCGCGCCAGCCAGGCCGCGGACGCCCATCACGAGCAAGCCCCCACGTCCCTGTCCCTCGACTAAGTGCTCAGCGACTGAGTCCGGGGGGCCACGTCGCACTGACCCTGGGCATGTATGGCACGCCCAGTCAGCCCCCAGCAAGCACGGCATGGGCTGCTCACCCAGCGTGCGGCAGAGGTGGGCGTGCCAGCCATGCCGCGGGCGCCCATCGCGAGCCAGCCCCCTCATCCTTGCCCCTCGACTGACTGCCCAGCGTGCGAGCCAGGGATGCCCCACGCACAGACCTTGGGTGCGGGAGGCATGCCCAGGCAGCCCCCAGCAGGCACGGCATGGTCCGCTCACCAAGTGTGCGGCAGTAGTGGGCGCGCCAGCCAGACCGCGGGCGCCCATCGCGAGCCAGCCCCCTCATCCCTGCCCCTCGACTGACTGCCCAGGGTGCGAGCCAGGGATGCCCCGTTGCATAGACCTTGGGCATGGGTGGCACACCCAGGCAGCCCCCAGCAGGCACGGCATGGGCTGCTCGCTCAGTGTGCTGCAGTGGTAGGCGGGCCAGCCAGGCCGCGGGCGCCCAACGCGAGCCAGCCCCCTCGTCCCTGCCCCTCGACTGACTGCCCAGAGTGCAAGCCAGGGGTGCCGCGTCGCACGGACCCTTGGCACGAGTGGCACACCCAGGCAGCCGCCAGCAGGCATGGCATGGGCTGCTCGCCAAGCGTTCGGCGGCAGTGGGCGCGCCAGCCAGGCCACGGGCGCCCATCGCGAGCCAGCCCCCTCGTCCCTGTCCCTCGACTATGTGCTCAGCAAGCGAGCCAGGGGAGCCGCATCACATGGACCCTGGGCATGGGAGGCATGCCCAGCAGCACCAGCAGGCACGGCAGGGGCCAAGTGCCCAGCGTGCCGCAGAGGAAGGCGCGCCAGCCTTGCCAGAGGCGCCCATCGCGAGCCAGCCCCCTCGTCCTTGTTCCTCGACTAAGTGCCCAGCGAACGAGTCAGGGGAGCCGCGTCGAACAGACCCTTGGTATGAGAGGCATGCCAAGGCAGACCCCAGCAGGCACGGCATGGGCCACGTGCCCAGCGTGCGGCAGCGGTGGGCGCGCCAGCGAGGCCACAGGCGCCCATCAGGAGCCAGACCCCTCGTCTTTGTCCCTCAACTTAGTGCCCAGTGAGCGAGCCCGGGCAGCCATGTCACACAGACTCTGGGCATGGGAGGCATGCCCAGGAAGCGCCCAGAAGGCACAGCATAGGCCAAGTGCCCAGCGTGCGGCCGAGGTGGGCGCGCCAGCCAGGCCGCAGGCGCCCATCGTGAGCCAGCCCCCTCATCCCTGTCCCTCGACTTGGTGCCCAGCGAGGGAGCCAGGTGAGCCACGCCACATGGACTCTCAGCAAAGGAGGCATGCCCAGGCAGGCCAAAACAGGTACAACAAGGGCAAAGTGCCCAGCGTGCAGCAGAGGAGAGCGCGCCAGCCAGGCCACAGGAGCCCATCGCGAGCCAGCCCCCTCGTCCCTGTCCCTCGACTAAGTGGCCAGCGAGCGAGCCAGGGAAGCCGCGTTGGATGGACCCTGGGCACGGCATGCACACCCAGGAAGCCCCCAGTAGGTATGGCAAGGGCCAAGTACCCAGCGTGCGGCAGCGGTGGGCGCGCCAGCGAGGCCACAGGCGCCCATCACAAGCCGGACCCCTCGTCCCTGTCCCGAGACTTAGTGCCCAGCGAGCGAGCCAGGGGAGCCACGTCGCATGGACTCAGGGCATTGGAGGCAAGCCCAGTCAGCCACCAGCAGGCATGGCATGGGCCAAGTGCCCAGCATGTGGCAGAGGAGGGTGCGCAAGCCAGGCCACAGGCGCCCATCGCGAGCCATCCCCCTCATCCCTGTCCCTCGACTAAGTGCCAAGCGAGCCAGGGAAGCCGTGTCGCATGGACCTGGGCATGAGAGGCATGCCCAGGCAGCCCCCAGCAGGCACAGCATGGGCCAAGTGCCCAGCGTGCGGCAGCGGTGGGTGCACCAGGCAGGCCACAGGCGCCCATCGCGAGCCAGCCCCCTCGTCCCTGTCCCTTGAGTAAGTGCCCAGCGAGCGAGCCAGGGGAGCCGTGTCGCATGGACTCTGGGCACAGGAGGCATGCCCAGGCAGTCCCCAGCAGGTACGGCATGAGCCAAGTGCCCAGCGTGCGGCAGCGGTGGGCCCTCCAGCAAGGCCACAGGCACCCATCGCGATCCAGCCCCCTCGTCCCTGCCCTCAACGAAGTGCCCAGCGAGCGAGCCAGGGGAGCCGCGTCGCACGGACCCTGGGCACGAGTGGCATGTGCCAGAAGCCCTTAGAAGGCACGGCATGGGTCAAGTGCCCAGCATGCGGCAGCGGTTTGCGCACCAGCCTGGCCACGGGCTCCCATCGCGAGCCAGCCCCCTCGTCCCTGTCCCTCAACTAAGTGCCCAGTGAGCGAGCCAGTGGGGCCGTGTTGCAGGGACCCTGGGAACAGTTGGCACGCCCAGGCAGCACCCAGCAGGCACGGCATGGGTTGCTCGCCCAGCGTGCGGCAGCGGTGGGCGCGCGAGCCAGGCCGCGGATGCCCATCGCGAGCAAGCCCCCACGTCCCTGTCCCTCGACTAAGTGCTCAGCGAATGAGTCCGGGGGGCCACGTTGCACTGACCCTGGGCATCTGTGGCACGCCCAGGCAGCCCCCAGCAAGCACGGCATGGGCTGCTCGCCCAGCGTGCGGCAGAGGTGGGCGTGCCAGCCATGACGCGGGTGCCCATCGCAAGCCATCCCCCACGTCCCTGTCCCTCGACTGACTGCCCAGCGTGTGAGCCAGGGGTGCTGCGTTGCATGGACCCTGGGCATGGGTGGCACGCCCAGGCAGCCCCCAGCAGGCATGGCATGGGCTGCTCGCTCAGCGTGCTGCAGCGGTAGGCGCGCCAGCCAGGCCGCGGGCGCCCATCGCGAGCCAGCCCCCTCGACTATGTGCCCAGCAAGCGAGCCAGGGGAGCCGCATCTCATGAACCCTGGGCACGGGAGGCATGCCCAGCAGCCCCAGCAGGCACAGCAAGGGCCAAGCGCCCAGTGTGCGGCAGAGGAGGGCGCGCCAGCCTTGCCAGAGGCACCCATCACGAGCCAGCCCCCTCGTCCCTGTCCCTCGACTAAGTGGCCAGCGAGCAAGCCAGGAAAGCCGCGTCGGATGGACCCTGGGCACGGCAGGCATGCCCAGGAAGCCCCCAGTAGGTACGGCAAGGGCCAAGTACCCAGCGTGCGGCAGTGGTGGGCGCGCCAGCGAGGCCACAGGCGCCCATCACAAGCCGGACCCCTCGTCCCTGTCCCTAGACTTAGTGCCCAGCGAGCGAGCCAGGGGAGCCACGTCGCATGGACTGAGGGCATCGAAGGCAAGCCCAGTCAGCCACCAGCAGGCACGGCATAGGCCAAGTGCCCAGCATGTGGCAGAGGAGGGCGCGCAAGCCAGGCCACAGGCGCCCATCGCGAGCCAGCCCCCTCATCCATGTCCCTCGACTAAGTGCCAAGCGAGCGAGCCAGGGGAGCAGTGTCGCACGGACTCTGGGCATGGAAGGCATGCCCAGGCAGCCCACAGCAGTCATGGCATCGGCCAAGTGCCCAGCGTGCGCAAGAGGTGGGCGCGCCAGCCAGGCCACAGGCGCCCATCACGAGCCAGCCCCCTCGTCCCTGTCCCACGACTAAGTGCCCAGCGAGCGAGCCAGGGAAGCCGCGTCGCATGGACCTGGGCATGGGAGGCATGCCCAGGCAGCCCCCAGCAGCCACGGCATGGGCCAAGTGCCCAGCGTGCGGCAGCGGCGGGCGCGCCAGCCACGCCACAGGCGCCCATCGCGAGCCAGCCCCCTCGTCCCTGTTTCTTGAGTAAGTGCCCAGCGAATGAGCCAGGGGAACCGTGTTGCATGGATCCTGGGCATGGGAGGCATGCCCAGGCAGCCCCCAGCAGGTACGGCATGAGCCAAGTGCCCAGCGTGTGGCAGTGGTGGGCGCTCCAGAAAGGCCACAGGCGCCCATCGCGATCCAGCCCCCTCGTCCCTGTCCCTCGACGAAGTGCCCAGCGAGCGAGCCAGGGGAGCCGCGTCGCACGGACCCTGGGCACGAGTTCCATGCACCAGAAGCCCTTAGCAGGCACGGCATGGGTCAAGTGCCCAGCGTGCGGCAGCGGTTTGCGCACCAGCCAGGCCACGGGCTCCCATCGCGAGCCAGCCCCCTCGTCCCTGTCCCTCAACTAAGTGCCCAGCGACCGAGCCAGTGGGGCCGTGTTGCAGGGACCCTGGGCACAGTTGGCATGCCCAGGCAGAACCCAGCAGGTACGGCATGGGTTGCTCGCCCAGCGTGCGGCAGCGGTGGGCGCGCCAGCCAGACCGCGGACGCCCATCGCGAGCAAGCCCCCACGTCCCTGTCCCTCGACTAAGTGCTCAGCGACTGAGTCCGGGGGGCCACATCGCACTGACCCCAGGCATGTGTGGCACGCCCAGGCAGCCCCCAGCATGCACGGCATGGGCTGCTCGCCCAGCGTGCGGCAGAGGTGGGCGTGCCAGCCATGCCGCGGGCGCCCATCGCGAGCCAGCCCCCTCATCCTTGCCCCTCGACTGACTGCCCAGCGTGTGAGCCAGGGATGCCCTATCGCACAGACCTTGGGTGCGGGAGGCACGCCCAGGCAGCCCCCAGCAGGCACGGCATGGTCTGCTCGCCAAGCGTGCGGCAGTGGTGGGCGCGCCAGCCAGGCCGCGGGCGCCTATCGTGAGCCAGCCCCCTCATCCCTGCCCCTCGACTGACTGCCCAGGGTGCGAGCCAGGAATGCCCTGTCGCACAGACCTTGGGCATGGGTGGCACACCCAGGCAGCCCCCAGCAGGTACGGCATGGGTTGCTCGCTCAGCGTGCTGCAGCGGTAGGCGCGTCAGCCAGGCCGCGGGCGCCCATCGCGAGCCAGCCCCCTCGTCCCTGCCCCTCGACTATGTGCCCAGCAAGCGAGCCAGGGGAGCCGCATCTCATGAACCCTGGGCACGGGAGGCATGCCCAGCAGCCCCAGCAGGCACAGCAGGGGCCAAGTGCCCAGCATGCGGCAGAGAAGGGCGCGCCAGCCTTGCCAGAGGCGCCCATCGCGAGCCAGCCCCCTCGTCCTTGTCCCTCGACTAAGTGCCCAGCAAGTGAGCCAGGGGAGCCGCGTCAAACGGACCCTTGGTATGAGAGGCATGCCAAGGCAGACCCCAGCAGGCACGGCATGGGCCACGTGCCCAGCGTGCGGCAGCGGTGGGCGCGCCAGCGAGGCCACAGTCGCCCATCACGAGCCAGACCACTCGTCTTTGTCCCTCAACTTAGTGCCCAGCAATCGAGCCCGGGGAGCCATGTCACACAGACTCTGGGCATGGGAGGCATGCCCAGGAAGCGCCCAGAAGGCATGGAATAGGCCATATGCCCAGCGTGCGGCAGAGGTGGGCGCGCCAGCCAGGCCGCAGGCGCCCATCGCGAGCCAGCCCCCTCATCCCTGTCCCTCGACTTAGTGCCCAGCGAGGGAGCCAGGGGAGCCGTGTTGCATGGAATCTCAGCAATGGAGGCATGCCCAGGCAGTCCAAAGCAGGCACAGCATGGGCCAAGTGCCCAGCGTGCAGCAGAGGAGAGCGCGCCAGCCAGGCCACAGGAGCCCATCGCGAGCCAGCCCGCTCGTCCCTGTCCCTCGACTAAGTGCCCAGCGAGCGAGCCAGGGAAGCCACGTTGGATGGACCCTGGGCACGGCAGGCACACCAAGGAAGCCCCCAGTAGGTACGGCAAGGGCCAAGTACCCAGCGTGTGGCAGAGGAGGGTGCGCAAGCCAGGCCACAGGCGCCCATCGCGAGCCAGCCCCCTCGTCCCTGTCCCTCGACTAAGTGCCAAGCGAGCGAGCCAGGGGAGCAGTATCGCACAGGCTCTGGGCACAGAAGGCATGCCCAGGCAGCCCACAGCAGGCACGGCATGGGCCAAGTGCCCAGCGTGCGCAAGAGGTGGGCACGCCAGCCAGGCCACAGGCGCCCATCGCGAGCCAGCCCCCTCGTCCCTGTCCCTTGACTAAGTGCCCAGCGAGCGAGCCAGGGAAGCCGCGTCGCATGGACCTTGGCATGTGAGGCATTCCCAGGCAGCCCCCAGCAGGCATGGCATGGGCCAAGTGCCCAGCGTGCGGCAGCGGTGGGCGCTCCAGCAAGGCCACTGGCGCCCATCGCGATCCAGCCCCTTCGTCCCTGTCCCTCGACGAATTGCCCAGCAAGCGAGCCAGGGGAGCCGCGTCGTACGGACCCTGGGCATGAGTGGCATGTGCCAGAAGCCCTTAGCAGGCACGGCATGGGCCAAATGCCCAGTGTGCGGCAGCGGTGTGCGCACCAGCCAGGCCACAGGCTCCCATCGCGAGCCAGCCCCCTCGTCCCTGTCCCTCAACTAAGTGCCCAGCGAGCGAGCCAGTGGGGCCGTGTTGCAGGGACCCTTGGCACAGTTGGCACGCCCAGGCTGCACCCAGCAGGTATGGCATGGGTTGCTCGCCCAGTGTGCGGCAGCGGTGGGCGCGCCAGCCAGGCCGCGGACGCCCATCGCGAGCAAGCCCTCTCGTCCCTGTCCCTCGACTAAGTGCTCAGCGACTGAGTCCGGGGGACCACGTCTCACTGACCCTGGCCACGTGTGGCATGCCCAGGCAGCCCCCAGCAAGTACGGCATGGGCTACTCGCCCAGCATGCGGCAGAGGTGGGCGTGCCAGCCATGCCGCGGGCGCCCATCGCGAGCCAGCCCCCTCATCCTTGCCCCTAGACTGACTGCCCAGAGCGCTAGCCAGGGATGCCCCATCGCACAGACCTTGGGCATGGGAGGCATGCCCAGGCAGCCCCCAGCAGGCATGGCATGGTCTGCTCACCCAGCGTGCGGCAGTGGCTGGCGCGCCAGCCAGGCCGCGGGCGCCCATCGCGAGCCAGCCCCCTCGTCCCTGCCCCTCAACTGACTGCCCAGAGTGCGAGCCAGTGGCGCCGCATTGCATGGACCCTTGGCATGGGTGGCATGCCCAGAAAGCCCCTAGAAGGCATGGCATGGGTTGCTCGCCTTGCGTGCGGCAGCGGTGGGCGCTCCAGCGACGCCACAGGCGCCCATCGCGATCCAGCCCCCTCGTCCCTGCCCCTCGACTGACTGCCCAGAGTACGAGCCAAGGGCACCGCGTCGCACGGACCCTTGGCATGGGTGGCACGCCCAGGCAGCCCCCAGCAGGCATGGCATGGGCTGCTCGCCCAGCGTGCGGCAGCGGTGGGTGCTCCAGCGAGGCCACAGGCGCCCATCGCGATCCAGCCCCCTCATCCCTGTCCCTCGACTAAGTGCCCAGCGAGCGAGCCAGGGGAGCCACGTCGCATGGACTTTGGGCACGGAAGGCATGCACCAGCAGCCCCTAGCAGGCACGGCATGGGCCAAGTGCCCAGCGTTCGGCAGCGGTGGGCGCACCAGCAAGGCCACAGGCTCCAATCGTGAGCCAGCCCCCTCGTCCCTGTCCCTCGACTAAGTGCCCATCGATCGAGCCAGGGGAGCCGCGTCACATGGACCCTTGCCATGGGAGGCATGCCCAGGAAGCCCCCAGCAGGCACGGCATGGGCCAAGTGCCCAGCGTACGGCAGAGGAGGGTGTGCCAACCAGGCAACAGGCGCCCATCGTGAGCCAGCCTCCTCGTCCCTGTCCCTCGACTAAGTGCCCAGCGAGCGATCCAGTGGGGCCGCATTGCAAGGACCTTGGAAAAAGTTGGCACGCCAAGGCGGCACCCAGCAGGCACGGCATGGGGTGCTCGCGCAGCATGCGGCAGTGGTGGGCGCGCCAGCCAGGCAGCGGGCGCCCATCGCGAGCCAGCCCCCATGTCCCGGCCCCTCGACTAACTGCTCAGCGAGCGAGCCAGGGGGGCCACATCGCATGGACCCTGGGCACGTGTGGCATACCCAGGCAGCCCCCAGCAGGCACGGCATGGGCTGCTCGCCCAGCGTGCGGCAGAGGTGGGTGCGCCAGCAAGGCCGCGGGCGCCCATCACGAGCCAGCCCCCTCGTCCCTTCCCCTTGACTGACTGCCCAGAGTGCGAGCCAGGGGTGCCGCATCACACGGACCCTTGGCACGGGTGGCATGCCCAGGCAGCCCCCAGCAGGCATGGCATGGGCTGCTCGCCCAGCGTGCGGCGGCGGTGGGCACGCCAGCCAGACCGCGGGCACACATCGCGAGAAAGTCCCCACGTCCCTGTCCCTCGACTAAGTGCCCAGCGAGTGAGCCAGGGGGGCCTCATCGCACGGACCCTGTGCATGCGTGGCACCCCCAGGCAGCCCCATGCGGGCATGGCATGGGCTACTCGCCCAGCGTGCAGCAGCGGTGGGCGCGCGAGCCAGGCCACGGTCGCCCATCGCGAGCCAGCCCCCACGTCCCTGTCCCTCGACTAAGTGCCCAGCGAGCGAGCGAGGGGGGCCGTGATGCATGGACCCTGGGCACAGGTGGCACGCCCAGGCAGCCCCCAGTAGGATCGTCATGGGCTGCTCGCCCAGCGTGCGGCAGCAGTGGGTGCGCCAGCCAGGCTGCGGGCGCCCATCGCGAGCCAGCCCCCACGTCCCTGTCCCTCGATGTTGTGCCCAGTGAGCGAGCCAGGGGGGCTGTGTCGCATGGATCCTGGGCACGGGTGGCATGCCTAGGCAGCCCCCAGCAGGCACGGCATGGGCTACTCGCCCAGCGTGTGGTAGCGGTGGGCGCGCCATTCAGGCCGCGGGTGCCCATCGCTAGCTAGCCCCCACGTCCATTTCCCTCAACGTAGTGCCCAGCGAGCGAGCCAGGGGTGCTGCGTCACACGGACCATAGGCACGTGTGGCATGCCCAGGCAGTTCCCAGCAGGTACGGAATGGGCTGCTCGCCCAGGGTGCGACAGTGTGGGCGTGCCAGCCAGGCCGCAGGCGCCCACCGCGAGCCAACCCCCTCGTCCCTGCCCCTCGACTGACTGCAAAGCGTGCGAGCCAGGGGTGCTGCATCGTACGGACCCTGGGCATGGGTGGCACGCCCTGGCAGCCCCCAGTTGGCATGGCTTGGGCGTGCCACAGCGGTGGTCCCGCCAGCTTGGCTGCAGGCGCCCATCGCGAGCTGCCCCCACGTCCCTGTCCCTCGACGTAGTGCCCAGCGAGTGAGCCAGGGAGGCCATGTCGCACGGACCCTGGGCATGGGTGGCACACCCAGGCAGCCCCCAGCAGGTACGGCATGGGCTGCTCGCCCAGCGTGCGGTAGCTGTGTGCACGCCATCCAGGCCACTGGCGCCCATCGCGAGCCAGGCCCCTCGTCCTTGCCCTTCGACTGACTGCCCAGCGTGCGAGCAAGGGGTGCCGCGTTGCATGGACCTAGGCATGGGTGGCATGCCCAGACAGCCCCCAGCAGGCACAGCATGGGCTGCTCTCCCAGCGTGCGGCAGCGATGGGCGCGCCAGCCAGGCTGCTGGCACCCATCGCGAGCCATCACCCTCGTCCCTGCCCCTCGAGTGACTGCCCAGCATGCGACCCAGGGGAGCCGCGTCGCATGGACCCTGGGCACGGGTGCCATGCCCAGGCAGCCCCCAGCAGGCACGGCATGGGTTGCTCGCCCAGCATGCCGCAGCTGTGGGCATGCCAGCCAGGTCGCGGGCGCCCATCGCGAGCCAGCCCCCACGTCCCTGTCCCTCGACTAAGTGCCCAGCGAGCGAGCCAGGGGTGCCGCGTCGCATGGATCCTCAGCACTGGTGGCACGCCCAGGCAGCCCCCAGCAGGCACATCATGGGCTGCTCACCCAGCGTACGGCAGCGGTGGGCGTGCCAGCCAGGCCACGGGCGCCCATCGTGAGCCAGCCCCCTCATCCCTTCCCCTCGATTGACTGCCCAGCGTGCGAGCCAGGGGTGCCCTGTCGCACGGATCCTGGGCACGAGTGGCACACCCAGGCAGCCCCCAGCAGGCACGGCATGGGCTGCTCGCCCAGTGTGCGGCAGCGGTGAGCGCGCCAGCCAGGCCGCGGGCGCCCATCGCGAGCCAGCCCCCTCGTCCCTGCCCCTCGACTGACTGCCCAGCGTGCGAGCCAGGGGTGCCCTGTCGCACGGATCCTGGGCACGAGTGGCACACCCAGGCAGCCCCCAGCAGGCACGGCATGGGCTGCTCGCCCAGTGTGCGGCAGCGGTGAGCGCGCCAGCCAGGCCACGGGCGCCCATCGCTAGCCAGCTACCTCGTCCCTACCCCTCGACTGACTGCTTCCTTGTGCAGGTGTCGCTCGCTCACAGCTCAGGGACCCAACGATCGATCGATCGAGATGCGA
>JAJFZO010000835.1:840000-862500 GCA_021397835.1 Moringa oleifera | reverse complement strand
GGCAGCCGTGGGCGCGCCAGCCAGGCCGCAGGTGCCCATCGCGAGCCAGCCCCCACGTCCCTTTCCCTCGACGTAGTGCCCAGCGAGCGAGCGAGGGGGGCCATGTCGCACGGACCCACGGTGCGGGTGGCACGCCCAGGAAGCCCCCAGCAGGCACGGCATGGGCTGCTCGCCCAGCGTGCGGCAGCGGTGGGCGGGCCAGCCTGGCTGCGGGCGCCCATCGCGAGCCAGCCCCCACGTCCCTGTCCCTCGACGTAGTGCCCAGCGGGTGAGACAGGGAGGCCGCATTGCACAGACCATGGGCACGAGTGGCACGCCCAGGCAGCCCCCAGCAGGCACGGCATGGGCTGCTCGCCCAGCGTGCGGCAGCGGTGGGCGCGCCAGCCTGGCCGCGGGTGCCCATCGTGAGCCAGCCCCTACGTCCCCGTCACTCGACGTAGTGCCCAGCGAGCAAGACAAGGGGGCCGCGTTGCACAGATCCTGGGCGTGGGTGGAACACCCAGGCAGTCCCCAGCAGGCACGGCATGGGCTGCTCGCCCAGCGTTCGGGAGCGGTGGGCGCGCCAGCCAGGACGCGGGCGCCCATCGCGAGCCAGCCCCCTCGTCCCTGCCCCTCGACTGACTGCCCAGCGTGCAAGCCAGGGGTGCCACGTCGCACGGACCCTGGGCACGGGTGGCATGCCCAGGCAGCCCCCAGCAGGCATGGCATGTGCTGTTCGCCCAGCGTGCAGCAGCGGTGGGCGCGCTAGCCAGGCTGTGGGCGCCCATCGCGAGCCAGCCCCCACGTCCCTGTCCCTCGACGTAGTGCCCAGCGAGCGAGCCAGGGAGGCCGCATTGCGCAGACCGTTGGTGCGGGTGGCACACCCAGGCAGCCCCCAGCAGGCACGGCATGGGCTGTTCGCCTAGTGTGCGGCAGCGGTGGCGCGCTAGCCAGGCTGTGGGCGCGCCAGCCAGTCCACAGGCACCCATCGCGAGCCAGCCCCCTCGTCCCTGTCCCTCGACTAAGGGCCCAGTGAGCGAGACAGGGGAGCCACGTGGCATGGACCCTGGGCATGGGAGACATACCCCAGCAGCCCCCAGCAGGCATGGCTTGGGCCAAGTGCCCAGCGTACGGCAGCGGTGGGCGCACCAGCCAGGCCGCGGGCGCCCATCGCCATATGGCCCCCTCGTCCCTTTCCATAGACAAAGTGCCAAGCAAGCGAGCCAGGGGAGCCGCGTCGCACAGATACTGGGCACGGGAGGCATGCCCAAGCAGCCCCCAGTATGCACAGCATAGGCCAAGTGCCCAGCGTGCGGCAGCGGTGGGCACGCCAGCCAGGCCACAAGCGCCCATCATGAGCCAGCCCCCTCGTCCCTGTCCCTCGACTAAGTGCCCAGCGAGCGAGCCAGGGGAGCCAGTCACATGGACCCTGAGCATGGGAGGCATGCCTCGGCAGCCCCCAGCAGGCACGGCATGGTCCAAGTGCCCAACGTGCAGCAGCGGTGGGCGCACCAGCCAGGCCGCGGGCGCATATCGCCAGCCAGCCCCCACGTCCCTGTCCCTCGACTAAGTGGCAAGCGAGCGAGCCAGGGGGGCCACGTCGTATGGACCCTGGGCAGTGCTGGCACGCCCAGTCAGCCCCCAGCAGGCACGGCATGGGCTGCTCGCCCAGCGTGCGGCAGTGGTGGGCGCGCCAGCCAGGCAGTGGGCGCCCATCGCGAGCTAGCCCCCTCGTCCCTGCCCCATGACTGAGTGCCCAGCGTGCGAGCCAGGGGTGCCGCGACGCATGGTCCCTGGGCACAGATTGCACACCCAGGCAGCCCCCAGCAGGCACGGCATGGGCTGCTCGCCCAGCGTGCGGTAGCGGTGGGCGCGCCAGCCAAGCCGCGGGCGCCCATCGCGAGCCAGCCCCCTCGTCCCTGCCCCTCGACTGACTGCCCAGCATGCGAGCCAGGGATGCCGCGTCACACAGACCCTGGGCATGGGTGGCACGCCCAGGCAACCCCCAGCAGGCACGGCATGGGCTTCTTGCCCAGTGTGCGGCAGCGGTGGGTGCGCCAGCCAGGCCGCGGGCGCCCATCGCGAGCCAGCCCCCACGTCCCTGTCCCTCGACTAAGTGCCCAACGAGCGAGCTGGGGGGGCCGCGTCGCACAGACCCTGGGCACAAGTGGCATGCCCAGGCAGCCCCCTCGTCCCTGCCCCTCGACTGACTGCCCAGCGTGCGAGCCAGGGGTGCGGCGATGCACGGACCCTTGGCACAGGTGGCACGCCCAGGGAGCCCCCAGCAGGCACGGCATGGGCTGCTCGCCCAGCGTGCGGCAGCGGTGGGCGTGCCAGCCAGGCCGCGGGCGCCCATCGTGAGCCAGCACCCGCGTCCCTGTCCCTCGACTAAGTGCCTAGCGTGCGAGCCAGGGGTGCCGCATCGCACAGACCCTGGGCACGGGTGGCACGCCCAGGCGGCCCCCAGCAGGCACGGCATGGGCTGCTCGCCCAACGTGCGGCAGCGGTGGGCGCGCCAGCCAGGCCGTTGGCGCCCATCGCGAGCCAGCCCCCACGTCCCTGCCCCTCGACTAACTGCCCAACGAGCGAGCCGGGGGGGTCGCGTCGCACAGACCCTGGGCACGAGTGGCACGCCCAGGCAGCCCCCAGCAGGCACGGCATGGGCTGCTTGCCCAGCTTGTGGCAGCGGTGGGCGCGCCAGCCAGGCCGCGGGCGCCCATCGCGAGCCAGCCCCCTCGTCCCTGCCCCTCGACTGACTGCCCAGCGTGCAAGCCAGGGTTACTGCGATGCACGGACCCTTGGCATGGGTGGCACGCCCAGGGAGCCCCCAGTAGGCATGGCATGGGCTGCTCACCCAGCGTGCGGCAGCGGTGGGCGTGCCAGCCAGGCCGCGGGCGCCCATCGAGAGCCAGCACCCACGTCCCTGTCCCTCGACTAAGTGCCCAGCATGCGAGCCAGAGGTGCTGCATCGCACAGACCCTGGGCACGGGTGGCACGCCCAGGCAGCCCCCAGCAGGCACGGCATGGGCTGCTCGCCCAGGGTGCGGCAGCGGTGGGCGCGCCAGCCAGGCCACGGGCGCCCATCTCGAGCCAGCCCCCTCGTCCCTGCCCCTCGACTGACCGCCCAGAGTGCGAGCCAGGGGTGCCAGAGCAGTCGCCAGCAGGCACGGCGCCAGCCTTGCCAGGGGCGCCCCACGCGAGCCAGCTGTGAGCACGCTGTGAGGCTCCGCACATGCTGTGGGCGTTGATTTCATGGGCAAGCTTGCCTTGGCCGTGGCCCCTTGCTCTGGTGGATCCTGAGGGCTTCCATGGGGTGGCTGGAGGTGCGCTGGACAGGGCAGCCAGCATGCACCATGGGCCAGGCAGAGGCACAGCTGCCCCAGCCTGCTGGCCGTGATGCCCAGTCGCGAAATTGTTGTGAATTGACTGTCTTTTCATCATGGAATTGGTCCTGAAATGACTCAAATAATTCGTGTAATTCATGGGGAGTCTGCCCCTGAAGTTTGGGATTATTTCGACTCACGGGCTATTTTTGATGATTTTTTCAATTTTCTACTGTAGAAAATTCATTAAAAACAATTTAGTGCCCAGAAAATTCTAAATTTTTTCTGGTGGTAGATATGATTATTTTCCATTTATATACAAAATTTTAGCTCAAAATTCCAAGCAAATAATTTTTTAGACCCATTATGACGGCTCAGACATATTGACGTTTCTTCTTGCCGGGAGTGAAATTTCATTTAAGACGCTTTAGGAGGGAGGTGGTCACCTTGCTTGCTGGGTGCCAACAGGCCATGCGTGCCTCCCCCCCTGCCCATGCCACATAGGCAGGCGCTGGGCTTGGGCAACCCAGCGCGCATGGCATGGGCAGGGCGGCTTGCTGCCTTGCCCATCCAGCCGGTGGTGCGTGGCTTTGGCGGCCACCACCACCGGCAGGCAGGCGGCCGGCGACGTCGGCCAAAGAGTGTGGGATGCCAGATCAGCAGCCAACGGAGTGGGGAAAATGTGGGAAACGAAATCTACTAAATTGTGGGCAACGAAATGAGAAAAATCATGGGATAATGATCTGGGATGTGGCTACACAAGCTCGACGGTGTGGGCGGAGAAGCTAACAATGATGCCAGCCATGCGAGGGCCAAATCGCTGGGAGGATTTCGAGCATGCGGAGTGCTTCGTCACAGGCCCTCGAGGCGGCGGGGTCAGATCCCGACGCTCAGGCTTGCCTAGGCGGACTCGTTGCGTAGCGTGATCGGCGACACGATCGTCGGCCGTTAGCAAAGAGCGAGCCACACGGCCAGCCTGGGCAAGGCATGACACCCCTGCTGCCAAGGCCTCATCGGTGGGAAAAACGTGGGAAACGAAATGAGAAAAATCGTGGGATAATGAGCTGGGATGTGGCTACACAAGCTCGACGGTGTGGGCGCGAAGCTAACGATGATGCATGCTACGCGAGGGCCAAATCGCTGGGTGGATTTTGAGGATGCGGAGTGCTTCATCACAGGCCCTCAAGGCGGTGGATGCGAGGCCTGATCCCAATGCCCAGGCTTGCCTCGGCGGACTCGTTGCGCAGCGCGATCGACAACACGATCGTCGGCCGTTAGCAATGAGTGAGCCACACGGCCAGCCTGGGCAAGGTGTGACACCCTTGCTGCCAAGGCTTCATCGGTGGGAAAAATGTGGGCAATGAAATGAGAAAAATCGTGGGATAATGAGCTGGGATGTGGATACACAAGCTCGACGGTGTGGGCGGCAAAGCTAACGATGATGCATGCTACGCTAAGGCCAAATCATTGGGGGGAATTTCGAGCATGCGGAGTGCTTCGTCACAGGCCCTCGAGGCGGCGGACATGGGGTTGGATCCCGACGCTCAGGCTTGCCTAGGCGGACTCGTTGCGCAGCGCGATCGATGACACGATTGTCGGCCGTTAGCAACGAGCGAGCCACGCGACCAGCCTGGGCACCCCTGCTGCCAAGGCCTCATCGGTGGGAAAAACGTGGGCAATGAAGTGAGAATAATCATGGGATAATGAGCTGGGATGTGGGTAGACAAGCTCGATGGTGTGGGCGACGAAGCTAATGATGATGCATGCTACGTGAGGGCCAAATCGTTGGGGGGATTTCAAGTATGCGGAGTGCTTCGTCGCAGGCCTTCGAGGGGGCGGACGTGGGGTTGGATCTCAATTCTCAGGCTTGCCTAGAAGTGGACTTGTTGCGCAGCGTGATCGATGACACGATCGTCGGCCGTTGTCAACGAGCGAGCAACACGGCCAGCCTGGGCACGTTGTGACACCCCTGCTACCAAGGCCTCATCGGTGGTCCCTTGCCATTAAAGAATCGTCCCTTGCTATTGAAACAATTTCACGCTTAGCGGCTTGGGTGCGGCGGCACACGATGACCTGCATGATCGATGGGCCTTTCGCTCGTCGGTTTACAGCTCATTTGGTGCTGTTGCCACCCATTTGTACGTGCAGCGTGTGAGTGGTGATCTAGTCATGCGCGTTGGCAGGCTCCATGCTCTCGCATCGAATTGTCGACTAGCACGTCACTTCAAGCTCAACCCCGAGCCATACGTTGGTGTTTCGTGGGTGACATCGGGACCCTATGTCGCGTGCCTTCACAAATGGAATTTGATGATTCGAGTCGGTTGTCCTTGCACCATGTCCCTCGTGGGCATGGGTGGAAACCTAAGCCGGGCCTCGTGCTCCAAGCGCAGCTTGCTTTGGCATGCGGCTGCTTTGGCACACGAGAGATCGGTTGTCCCCTCGGGTGTAAAAAGTATTGCGATAGGAGTGGCCTCAGCCTCTGCCTGTCCAAGTGAAAGCATTTGTCCCACGTCCCATCGATTTTGAACGACGACTGCGACAGCTTTGGCCTTAGCAAGCCTTGCGGCACGCTTCGGTCTTAGTTGGCGCGGCGTCTCGAAGGATGCTACCTGGTTGATCCTGCCAGTAGTAATATGCTTGTCTCAAAGATTAAGCCATGCATGTGTAAGTATGAACTAATTCAGACTGTGAAACTGCGAATGGCTCATTAAATCAGTTATAGTTTGTTTGATGGTACCTACTACTTGGATAATTGTAGTAATTCTAGAGTTAATACATGCAACAAACCCCGACTTCTGAAAGGGGAGCATTTATTAGATAAAAGATCGACGCGGGCTTCGCCCGTTGCTCTGATGATTCATGATAACTCGACGGATAGCAAGGCCATCGTGCCGGCGATGCATAATTCAAATTTCTGCCCTATCCACTTTCGATGGTAGGATAGTTGCCTACTATGGTGGTGATGGGTGCGGAGAATTAGGGTTCGATTCCGGAAAGGGAGCCTGAGAAACGGCTACCACATCCAAGGAAGGCAGCAGGCGCACAAATTACCCAATCCTGACACGGGGAGGTAGTGACAATAAATAACAATACTGGGCTCTTTGAGTCTGGTAATTGGAATGAGTACAATCTAAATCCCTTAACGACGATCCATTGAAGGGCAAGTCTGGTGCTAGTAGCCGCGGTAATTCCAGCTCCAATAGCGTATATTTATGTTGTTGCAGTTAAAAAGCTCGTAGTTGGACCTTGGGATGGGTCGGCCGGTCCGCCTACGGTGTGCACCGGTTGGCTTGTCCCTACTGTCGGCGATGCGCTCCTGGCCTTAATTGGCCGGGTCGTGCCTCCGGCATTGTTACTTTGAAGAAATTAGAGTGCTCAAAGTAAGCCTACGCTCTGAATACGTTAGCATGGGATAACATCATAGGATTTCGATCCAATTCTTTTGGCCTTCGGGATCGGAGTAATGATTAACAGGGACAGTCAGGGGCATTCGTATTTCATAGTCAGAGGTGAAATTCTTGGATTTATGAAAGACAAACAACTGCGAAAGCATTTTCCAAGGATGTTTTCATTAATCAAGAACGAAAGTTGGGGGCTCAAAGACGATCAGATACCATCCTAGTCTCAACCATAAATGATGCCGACCAGGGATCAGCGAAGGTTGCTTTTAGGACTCTGCTGGCACCTTATGAGAAATCAAAGTCTTTGGGTTCCAGAGGAAGTATGGTCGCAAGGCTGAAACTTAAAGGAATTGACGAAAGGGCACCACCAGGAGTGGAGCTAGCGGCTTAATTTGACCCAACACGGGGAAACTTACCAGGTCCAGACATAGTAAGGATTGATAGATTGAGAGCTCTTTCTTGATTCTGTGGGTGGTGGTGCATGGCCGTTCTTAGTTGTTGGAGCGATTTGTCTGGTTAATTCCGTTAACGAAGGAGACCTCAGCCTGCTAACTAGCTACGTGGAGGTGACCCTCCACGGCCGGCTTCTTAGAGGGACTATGGCCGCTTAAGCCAAGGAAGTTTGAGGCAATAACAGGTCTATGATGCCCTTAGATGTTCTGGGCCGCACACGCACTACACTGATGTATTCAACGAGTTTATAGCCTTGGCCGACAGGCCCGGGTAATCTTTGAAATTTCATCGTGATAGGGATAGATCATTGCAATTGTTGGTCTTCAACAAGGAATTCCTAGTAAGCACAAGTCATCATCTCGCGTTGACTACATCCCTGCCCTTTGTACACACCGCCCATGGCTCTTACCGATTGAATGGTCTGGTGAAGTATTCGGATCACGGCAACATGGGCAGGTCGCCGCTCGCGAAGTCGCAAGAAGTCCACTGAACCTTATCATTTAGAGGAAGGAGAAGTTGTAAGAAGGTTTCCGCAGGTGAACCTGTGGAAGGATCATTGTCGAAAACTCGCTCAGCGAAATGACCCACGAACACGTTCTAAACACACTGGTGGGGCAGAGGACTCTCAAGCCCCTCGTCCCGCCTCGCGCGGCAAGGGTGCGCGGGCTCGCGCCCAAGCCTTTCGTCGCGCGCAACAACAAAACCCAAAGCGTGGGATGCGCGAAGGAACTCGAATGAAAAAGCACGCCCTAGTCGCCCCGATCTCGGTGCGCGGTTGGTGGTCGTGTTGTCCCTAAATGATGTCTAAAATGACTCTCGACAATGGATATCTCGTCTCTCGAATCGATGAAGAATGTAGCGAAATGCGATACTTGGTGTGAATTGCAGAATCCTGTGAACCATCGAGTTTTTGAATGCAAGTTGCGCCCGAAACCATCAGGGCGAGGGCACATCTGCCTGGGTGTCAAGCACCGTCGCCTCCGACCCCCCCGCATCCCTTCGGGGAGGGGAGAGAACATCACGGGGCGGATGTTGGCCTCTCGTGCACCTCTGGCTCGCAGTTGGCCTAAAAAAGAGTCTCGAGCGACGTCGCGTCACGGCTTGGCGGTGGTAGAGAAAGCCTCGTGCTCTCTCGTGCACGCATCGCTCGCTCGCGGCTCACGGACCCAACGATCGATCGATCGAGATGCGACCCTAGGTCAGGCAGGACCATCCACTGTGTTTAAGCATATCAATAAGCGGAGGAAAAGAAACTAACAAGGATTCCCCTAGTAACGGCAAGCTAACCGGGAAAAGCCCAGCTTGAAAATCGAGCGCCCTCGGCGCCCGAATTGTAGTCTGGAGAAGCATCCTCAGCGACAGACCGGGGCCCAAGTCCCCCGGAAAGGGGCGCCGAGAGGATGAGAGCCCCATCTCGCCCGGACCCTGTTGCACCACGAGGCACTGTCGACGAGTCGGGTTGTTTGGGAATGTAGCCCCAATAAGGCGATAAATTCCATCCAAGGCTAAATACGGGCGACAAACCGATAGCGAACAAGTACCGCGAGGGAAAGATGAAAAGGACTTTGAAAAAAGAGTCAAAGAGTGCTTGAAATTGTCGGGAGCGAAGTGGATGGGGGTCGGCGATGCACCTCGGTCGGATGTGGAACGGCCGTTATCGTCGTCGAGATCGCAGTTGGCAGCGCACGCCATTGCGGCGGTGCTTTGGCACCTGCACGCTCCCGGTGTTGGCCAGCGGGCTCCCCATTCGACCCGTCTTGAAACACGGACCAAGGAGTCTGACATGCGTGCGAGTCAACGGGCGAGTGAACCCGTAAGGTGCAAGGAAGCTGATTGGCGGGATCCCTCGTGGGTGCACCGTCGATCGACCTCGATCTTTTGAGAAGGGTTTGCGTGCGAGCATGCCTGTCGGGACCCGAAAGATGGTGAACTATGCTTGAGCGGGGCGAAGCTAGAGGAAACTCTGGTAGAGGCCCGTAGCGATACTGACATGCAAATCGTTCGTCTAACTTGGGTATAGGGGCGAAAGACTAATCGAATCGTCTAGTAGTTGGTTTCCTCCGAAGTTTCCCTCAAGATAGCTAGAGCTCAGATGCGAGTTCTATCAGGTAAAGCCAATGATTAGAGGCATCGGGGGCGCAATGCCCTTGACCAATTCTCAAACTTCAAATAGGTAGTACGGGGCGGGTGCTTCGTTGAGCTGTCCCACGGAATCGAGAGCTCCCAGTGGGCCATTTTTGATAAGCAGAATTGGCGATGCGGGATGAACCCTGGGCACGGGAGGCATGCCCCAGAAGCCCCCCAGCTGGCACGCCATAGGCAAAGTGCCCAGTGTGCGACAGCGGTGGGTGCGTCATCCAGGCCGCTGGCGCCCATCGCGAGCCAGCCCCCACATCCCTGCCCTTCGACTGACTGCCCAGCGTGCGAGCCAGGAGTGCCGCGTCGCATGGACCCTGGGCATGGGTGGCACGCCCAGGCAGCCCCCAGCAGGCACGGCATGGGCTGCTCGCCCGGCGTGCGGCAGCGGTGGGTGCGCCAGCCAGGCCGCGGGCACCCATTGCAAGCCAGCCACCACGTCCCTGCCCCTCGACTGACTGCCCAACGTGCGAGCCAGGGTGGCCGTATCGCACGGACTTTGGGCACAGGAGGTATGCCTCAGCAGCCCCCCAGCTACCACGGCATGGGCAAAGTGCCCAGCGTGCGGCAGTGGTGGGCGCTCCAACCAGTCAGCGGGCGCCCATCGCGAGCCAGCCACCACATCCCTGTCCCTCTATGTAGTGCCCAGCGAGCGAGCCAGGGTGGCCGTATCGCACGAACCCTGGGCATGAGTGGCCCACCCAGGCAGCCCCCAGCAGGCACGGCATGGACCGCTCACCTAGCATGCGGCAGCGGTGGGCTCGCCAACCAGGCCGCGGGTACCCATTGCAAGCCAGCCCCCACGTCCCTGTCCCTCGACGTAGTGCCCAGCGAGCGAGCCAGGGGGGCCACGTTGCATGGACCATGGGAATAGGTGGCACGCCCAGGCCCCAGCAGGCACAGGATGGGCTGCTCGCCCAGCGTGCGGCAGCTGTGGGCGCGCCAACCAGGCTGCGGGCGCCCATCGTGAGCCAGCCACCACGTCCCTGTCCCTCGACGTAGTGCCCAGCGAGCGAGCCTGGGTGGCCGCATCGCACAGACCCTGGGCACGGGTGGCCCACCCAGGCAGCCCCCAGTAGGCATGGCATGGGCTGCTCGCCCAGCTTGCGACAGCTGTGGGCGCGCCAGCCACGCTGTGGGTGCCAATCTCGAGCCAGACTACTCGTCCCTGCCTCTCGACTGACTGTCCAGCGTACGAGCCAGGGGTGCCGCATAGCACAGACCCTAAGAACGGGTGATCCGCCCAGCCATCCCCCAGCAAGCAAGGCATTGGCCTCTCGCCCAACGTGTGGCATCGGTTGACGCGTCAGCCAGGCCGTGGGCACCCATCGCGAGCCAGCCCCCACGTCCCTGCCTCTCGACTGACTGTCCAGCGTGCGAGCCAGGGGTGCCGCGTCGCACGGCCTAAAAACGGGTGACCCGCCCAGCCAGCCCCCAGCAGGCACAGCATTGGCTGCTCGCCCAGCATGTGGCATCAGTGGGCGCGCCAGCCAGGCCGTGGGCGCCCATCGCGAGCCAGCCCCCACGTCCCTGTCCCTCGACGTAGTGCCCAGCGAGGTAGCCAGGGGAGCCACGTCGCACGGACCCTGGGCACAGGTGGCATGCCTAGGAAGGCCCCAACAGGCACGGCATGGGCTGCTCGCCCAACGCTAGCCAGGCTATGGGCACCAATTGCGAGCCAAACCACTCGTCCCTACCCCTCGACTAACTGTCCAGCGTGCGAGCCAGGGGTTCCTCGTCACACAGACCCTAAGAACGGGTGACCCGCCCAGCCAGCCCCTAGCAGGCACGACATTAGTTGCTCGCCCAGCGTGTGGCATTGGTGGGCGCGTCAGCCAGGCCGTGGGTGCCCATCGCGAGCCAGCCCCCACGTCCCTATCTCTCGACGTACTGCCTAGCGAGTGAGCTAGGGGGGCTGCATCGCATGGACCTTGGGCACGGGTGGCACGCCCAGGCAACCCTCAGCAGGCACTGCATGGGCTGCTCGCCTAGCGTGCGGCAGCGGTGGGCGCGCCAGCCAGGCCGCGGGCACCCATCCCAAGCCGACCCCTACGTCCTTGCCCCTCGACTAACTGCCCAGCGTACGAGCCAGGGAGGTCGCGTCGCACGGATCTAAGGCACGGGTGGCACGCCCAGGCAGCCCTTAGCAGGCATGGCATGGGCTGCTCGCCCAGCGTGCGACAGCGGTGGGCGCGCCAACCAGGCCACGGGCTCCTATCGCGAGCCAGCCCCCTCGTCCTTGTCGCTCGACTGACTGCCCAGCGTGTGAAGCAGGGGTGCCACAGCAGTCGCCAGCAGGCACGGTGCCAGCCTTGCCAGGGGCGCCCCACGTGAGCTAGCTGCGAGCACTCTGTGAGGCTCAGCACATGCTGTCGGCGTTGATTTCATGGGCAAGCTTGCCTTGGCCATGACCTCTGGCTCTGGTGGGCCCTGAGGGCTGCCATGGGGTGGCTGGAGGTGCGCTGGACAGGGCAGCCAGCATGCACCATGGGCCAGGCAGTGGCACAGTTGCCCCAGCCTGCTGGCCGCATTGCCCAATTGTGAAATTGTTATGAATTGACCATCTTTTCATCATGGAATTTGTCCCAAAATTACTCAAATAATTCGTGTAATTCATGAGGATTCTGCCCCTGAAGTTTGGGATCATTTTGACGCATGGCCTATTTTTGATGATTTTTTCAATTTTCGGCTGTAGAAAATTTATTAATAAATATTTAGTAACCAGAAAATTCTGAAATTTTTTCTGGTGGTAGATATGATTATTCTCCATTTATTTAAAAAATTTCATCTCAAAATTCTAAGTAAATAATTTTTTAGACCCTTAATGACGGCTCACACATTTTAATGTTTCCTCCTGCTGGGAGTGAAATTTCATTTAAGACTCTTTAGGGGGGAGGTGGTCACCAAGCTTGCTGGGTGCCAACAAGCCATGCATGCCTCCCCCCCTGCCCATCCCACGTGGGCAGGTGCTGGGCTTGGACAGGGCGGCTTGCTGCGTTGCCCATCTAACCGGTGGTGCGTGGCTGTGGCGACCACCACCGTCGGCAGGCAGGCAGCCGGCGACGTCAGTCGAAGAGTGTGGGATGCCCGATCAATAGCCAACAGAGTGGGGAAAATGTGGGAAACAAAATCTACTAAATTTTGGGCAACGAAATGAGAAAAATCGTGGGATATGAGTTGGGATGTGGCTACATAAGCTCAACGGTGTGGGCGGCGAAGCTAACGATGATGCATGCTACGTGAGGGCCAAATTGTTGGGGGGATTTCAAGCATGCAGAGTGCTTCATCGTAGACCCTCGAGGCAACAGACGTGGGGTTGGATCTCGATGCTCAAGCTTGACTAGGTGGACTCGTTGCGCAGCGCGATCGACGACACGATCGTCAGCCGTTAGCAACGAGCAAGCCCCATGGCCAGCTTGGGCACCCCTTCTGCCAAGGCCTCATCGATGAGAAAAATGTGGGAAACAAAGCAAGAATAATCGTGGGATAATGAGCTGGGATGTGGCTAGACAAGCTTGATGGTATGGGCGGCGAAGCTAACGATGATGCATGATACGTGAGGGCCAAATCGTTGGGGGGATTTCGAGCATGCGGAGTGCTTCGTCGCAGGCCCTCGAGGCGACGGACATGGGGTTAGATCCCGACGCTCAAGCTTGCCTAGGCGGACTCGTTGCACAGCGTGATCAGCGACACGATAGTCGACTGTTAGTAACGAGCGAGCCACACGACTAGCCTGGGCAAGGCGTGACACCCCTAGTGCCAAGGCCTCATCGGTGGGAAAAACGTGAAAAACGGAACGAAAGAAATTATGAGATAATGAGCTGGGATGTTGCTAGACAAACTTGATGGTGTAGGCGACGGAGCTAACGATGATGCATGCTACGTGAGGGCCAAATTGTTGGGGGGATTGCGAGCATGCGGAGTGCTTCGTCGCAGGCCCTCGAGGCGGTAGACGTCCGGTTGGATCTTGACGCTCAAGCTTGCCTAGATAGACTCATTGCCCAGTGCGATCGGCGACCCGATCGTCGGCCGTTAGCAACGAGCGAGCCACACGGCCAGCCTGGGCAAGGCGTGACACCCCTGCTGCCAAGGCCTCATCGGTTGGAAAAACATGGGCAACCAAACGAGAGAAATTGTGGGACAATAAGCTGGGATGTGGCTAGACAAGCTCGATGGTGTGGGCGGCGAAGCTAACGATGATGCATGCTACGTGAGGGCCAAATCGTTGGGGGGATTTCGAGCATGCAGAGTGCTCCGTCGCAGACCCTCGAGGTGGCAGACGTGGGGTTGGATCTCGATGCTCAGGCTTGACTAAGCGGACTCATTGCGCAGCACGATCGACGACACGATCGTCGGCCATTAGCAATGAGCGAGCCACATGGCCAGCCTGGGCATCCCTACTTCCAAGGCCTCATCGGTTGGAAAAACATGGGCAACCAAATGAGAGAAATTGTGGGACAATAAGCTGGGATGTGGCTAGACAAGCTCGATGGTGTGGGCGGCGAAGGTAACGATGATGCATGATACGTGAGGGCCAAATCGTTGGGGGGATTTCGAGCATGCGGAGTGCTTCATCGCAGGCCCTCGAGGCGGCAGACGCGAGGTTGGATCTTGACGCTTAGGCTTGCCTAGAAGCGAACTTGTTGTGCAGCGCGATCGACGACACGATCATTGGCCGTTAGAAACGAGCGAGCTACACGGCCAGCCTGGGCGCGTTGTGACACCCCAATGAGTAGGAGGGCATGGAGGTCGCTGCAAAACCCGGGGCGCGAGCCTGGACGGAGCGGCCATCGGCACAGATCTTGGTGGTAGTAGCAAATATTTAAATGAGAACTTTTAAGGCCGAATAAGGGAAAGGTTCCATGTGAACGACACTTACACATGGGTTAGTCGATCCTAAGAGACGGGGGAAGCTTGTCGGATAGCGCCTCGGCATGAGCATCGTAAGGGGACTCGGTTAAAATTTTGGAACGGGGACGTAGCGGCTGACGATAACGTTAGGGAGTCCGGAGACGTCGGCGGGGGCCCCGAAAAGAGTTATCTTTTCTGTTTAATAACCTGCCCACCCTGGAAACGGCTCAGCCAGAGGTAGGGTGTAGCGGCTGGAAGAGCACTGCACGTCGCGTAGTGTCCGGTGCGCCCCTGGCGGCCCTTGAAAATCTGGAGGACTGAGTGCAGCCAAGCGTTCATAATGACGTTGCTTTTTGATCCTTCGATGTCGACTCTTCCTATCATTGTGAAGTAGAATTCAGCAAGTGTTGGATTGTTCACCCACCAATAGGGAACGTGAGCTAGGTTTAGACCATCGTGAGACAGGTTAGTTTTACCCTACTGATGCCCGCGTTGCGATAGTAATTCAACCTAGTACGAGAGGAACTGTTGATTTGCACAATTGGTCATCGCGCTTGGTTGAAAAGCCTGTGGCGCAAAGCTACCGTGCGCTGGATTATGACTGAACGCCTCTAAGTCAGAATCCGGGCTAGAAGCGATGCATGCGCCCGTCGCCCAATTGCTGACCTACAGTAGGGGCCTCCAGGCCCCCAAAGGCACGTGTCGTTGGCCAAGCTTGCGTGGTGGAGGAGCCTCGCAGGCTGCATTGAAGTATGATTCCCACCGAGCGACGGGTACAATCATTTGCAGATGACTTAAATATGCGACGGGGTATTGTAAGTGGCAGAGTGGCCTTGCTACCCCGATCCACTGAGATTCAGCCCTTTTTCGCTTTGATTTGTCCCTCCCCCTACCCCTCCTGAACCCCTCCAACAATAGTCTCTCTCTTTTCGTAAATTGATGCAACGAGGTCAGAAACAGTCCCGCAAGAAAATGGCCTGGAAAAAGAAGCAAGTCCTTTGGGCTGGTAGAGAATGAGAAACACAAGAGAAAAACACTTGGAAACATATCGAGAAGCATTGGAGAACCAAGTGTTACTGCAATAAAAAAAACATATATCTAACATAAACTTGTCCCTCGATGCTGTCCCTCAGTAAAGCACTGCCCAGTGAGTGAGCCAGGGGAGCCGCGTCACATGGACCCTGGGCACGGGAGGCATGCCCAGGCAGCCCCCAGTAGGCATGGCATGGGCCAAGTGCCCAGCGTGCAGCAGCGGTGGGCGCTAGCCAGGCCACAGGCGCCAATCGTGAGCTAGCCACCTCATCCCTGTCCCTCGACTAAGTGCCCAGCGAGCGAGCCAGGGGAGCTGCGTCGCATGGACCCCAGGAACGGGAGGCATGCCCAGGCAGCCCCCAGCAAGCACGGGATGGGCCAAGTGCCCAGCGTGCCAGGCCACAGGCGCCAATCGCGAGCCAGCCCCCTCGTCCCTGTCCCTCGACTTAATGCCCAGGATGCCCCCAGCAGGTACAGCATGGGCCAAGTGCCCAACATGCGGCAGAGGAGGGTGCGCCAGCCAGGCCACAGTCGCCCATCGCGAGCCAGCCCCACGTCCCTGTCCCTCGACGTAATGCCCAGAGAGCAAGCCAGGGCGGCCACATCGCACGGGCCAGGGCATGGGTGGCATGCCCAGGCAGCCCCCAGCAGGCACGGCATGGGCTGCTCGCCCAGCGTTTGGCAGCGGTGGGCGCGCCAGCCAGTCCGCGGGCGCCCAACATGAGCCAGCCCCCTCGTCCCTGCGCCTCGACTGACTTCCCAGGGTGCGAGCAAGAGGTGCCATGTCGCACAGACCCGAAGGACAAGTGGCACACCCAGGCAGCCCTAGTAAGCACGGCACGGGCTGCTCGCCCAGCGTGAGGCAGCAGTGGCCCCGCCAGCCAGGCCGAGGGCGCCCATCGCGAGGCATCCCCCACGTCCTTGCCCTCGAATGACTGCCCAGCATGCGAGCCAAGGGGGCCGCGTCGCACGGACCCTGGGCACGGGAGGCATGCCCCAGCAGCCCCCCAGCTGGTACGGCATGGGCTGCTCGCCCAGCATGCGGCAGCGGTGGGTGCGCCAGCTAGGCCGCCGGCGCCCAACGCGAGCCAGCCCCCTTGTCCCTGCCCCTCGATTGACTGCCCAGCTTACAAGCCAGGGGTGCCACATCGCATGGACCCTGGGCACGGGTGGCATGCCAAGGCAGCCCCCAGATGGCACGGCATGGGCTGCTCGCCCAGCGTGCAGCAGCGGTGGGCGCGCCAGCCAGGCCACGGGTGCCCATCGCAAGCCAGCCCCCTCATCCCTGCCCCTCGACTGACTGCCCAGAGTACGAGACAGTGGGGCCACGTCGCATGGACCCTGCACACGGGAGGCATTCCCCAGCAGCCCCCCAGCTGGCACGGCATGGACCAAGTGCCTTGTGTGCGGCAGCGGTGGGTGCGCCAGGCCACGGGCGCCCATCGCGAGCCAGCCTCCTCGTCCCTGTCCCTTGACTAAGTGCCCAGGGAGCGAGCCAGGGGAGCCGCGTCGCACGGAACCTTGGCAAGGTTGGCAAGCCCAGGCAGCCCCCAGCTGGAACGACATGGGCTGCTCGCCCAGCGTGCGGCAGCGGTGGGCGCGCCAGCCAGGCCGCAAGCGCCCATCGCGAGCAAGCCCCCACGTCCCTGTCCCTTGACGTAGTGCCCAGCGAGCGAGCGAGGGGGACCGCGTCGCACGGACCCTGGGCATGGGTGGCACGCCCAAGCAGCCCCCAGCAGGCACGGCATGGGCTACTCGCCCAGTGTGCGGCAGCTGTGGGCGCGCCAGCCAGGCCATGGGCGCCCATCGCGAGCCAGCCCCCACGTCCCTGCCCCTCGACTGACTGCCCAGCGTGCATGCCAGAGGGACCGTGTCGCACAGACCCTGGGCATGGGTGGCACACCCAGGCTGCCCCCAGCAGGCACGGCATGGGCTGCTCGTCCAGCGTGCAGCAGCCATGGCCAAGGCCAGCCAGGCCACGTGCGCCCATTGCGAGCCAGCCCCCACGTCCCTGTCCCTCGATGTAGTGCCCAGAGAGCAAGCCAGAGGGGCCTTGTCGCATGGACCGCACGGGTGGCACCCCTCGGCAGCCCCCAAAAGGCACGGCATGGGCTGCTCGCCCAGCGTGATGCAGCGGTGGGCCCACCAGCCAGGCCGAGGGTGCCCATTGCGAGGCATCCCCGACATCCCTGGCCTCGAATGACTGCCCAGCATGCGAGCCAGTGGGGCCGCGTTGCATGGACCCTGGGCACGGGAGACATGCCCCAGCAGCCCCCCAGCTGGAACGGCATGGGCTGCTCGCCCAGCGTACGGCATAGGTGGGCACGCCGGCCAGGCCGCTGGCGCCCATCGTGAGCCAGCCCCCTCGTCCATGCCCGTCGACTGACTACCCAGAGTGCGAGCCAGGGGTGCCGTTTAGCATGGATCCTGGGAATGGTTGGCACACCCAAGCAGCCCCCAGCAGGCACAGCATGGGCTACTCACCCAGCGTGCGGCAGCGGTGGGCACGCCAGCTAGGCCGACGGCACCAATCGCGAGCCAGCCCCCACGTCCCTGCCCCTCGACTAACTGCCAAGCGTGCAAGCTAGGGGTGCCGCGTCACACTGACCCTGGGCATGGGTGGCACACCCAGGCTGCCCCCAGTAGGCACGGCATGGGCTGCTCGTCCAGCGTGCAGCAGCCATGGCCAAGGCCAGCCAGGCCACGTGCGCCCATTACAAGACAGCCCCCATGTCCCTGTCCCTCGATGTAGTGCCCAGAGAGCAAGCCAGAGGGGCGTTTTCGCATGGACCCTGGGCACGGGTGGCACCCCCCGGCAGCCCCCAACAAGCACGGCATGGGCTGCTCGCCCAGCGTGACGCAGCGATAGGCCCATCAGCCAGGCCAAGGGCGCCCATTGCGAGGCATCCCCGACATCCCTGCCCTCGAATGACTACCCAGCATGCGAGCCAGTGGGGCCGCATCGCATGGACCCTGGGCAGGGGAGACATGCCCCAGCAGCCCCCCAGCTGGAACGGCATGGGCTGCTCGCCCAACGTACGGCATAAGAGGGCACGCCGGCCAGGTCGCTGGCGCCCATCGCGAGCCAGCCCCCTCGTCCCTGCCCGTCGACTGACTACCCAGACTGCGATCCAGGGGTGCCGTTTAGCATGGATCCTGGGAACGGTTGGCACACCCAGGCAGCCCCTAGCAGGCACAGCATGGGCTACTCGCCCAGCGTGCGGCAGCGGTGGGCACGCCAGCGAGGCCGACGGCACCCATCGCGAGCCAGCCCCCACGTCCCTGCCCCTCGACTGACTGCCAAGCGTGCAAGCCAGGGGTGCCGCGTCGCACTGACCCTGGGCATGGGTGGCACACCCAGGCAGGCCCTGCAGGCACAGCATGGGCTGCTCGCCCAGCGTACGGCAGTGATGGGCGGGCCAGCCAGGCCACGGGCGCCCATCGCGAGCTGGCCCCCTCGTCCCTGCCCCTCAACTGACTGCCCAACGTGCAAGCCAGGGATGCCGCGTTGCACGGACCCTGGGTACGGGTGGCATGCCAAGGCAGCCCCCAGCAGGCATGGCATGGCCTGCTCGCCCAGCGCGCAGCAGCGGTGGCCGTGCCAGCCAGGCCACGAGCGCCCATCGCAAGCCAGCCCCCACGTCCCTGCCCCTTGACTAACTGCCCAGCGTGCGAGCCAGGGAGGCCACATCGCATGGACCCTGCACACGGGAGGCATGCCCCAGCAGCGCCCCAGTTGGCACGGCATGGGCCAAGTGCTGAGCGTGTGGCAGCGGTGGCTGTGCCAGCCAGGCCACGGGCGCCCATCGCGTGCCAGCCCCCTTGTCCCTGTCCCTCGACTTGGTGCCCAGCGACCGAGCCAGCGGAGCCGCGTCGCTTGGACCCTCGGCATGGGAGGCATGCCCAGGATGCCCCCAGCAGGTACAGCATGGGCTAAGTGCCAAGCATGCGGCAGAGGAGGGTGCGCCAGCCAGGCCACAGCCACCCATCGCGAGCCTGCCCCCTCGTACCTGTCCCTCGACAAAGTGCCCAGCGAGCGAGCCAGGGGGGCCGCGTTGCATGGACCCTGGGCATTGGTGGCATGCCCCCACGTCCCTATCCCTCGACGTAGTGCCAAGCGAGAGAGCCAGGGGGGCCGCATCGCACGGACCCTGGGCATGGGTGGCACGCCCAGGTAGCCCCCATTAGGCACCGCATGGACAGCTCGCCAAGCGTGCGGCAGTGGTGGGCACGCTAGCCAGGCCCTCGGGCACCCATCGCGAGCCAGCCCCCACGTCCCAGCCCCCCGACTGACTGCCCAGCGTGCAAGCCATGGGGGCCGTGTCGCACGGACCCTGGGCATGGGTGGCATGCCTGGGCTGCCCCCAGCAGGCACGGCATGGGCTGCTCGCCCAGCGTACGGCAGCCACGGCCAAGGCCAGCCAGGCCACGGGGGCCCATCGCGAGCCAGCCCCCACGTCCCTGTCCCTCGACGTAGTGCCCAGCGAGCGAGCCAGGGGGGCCTTGTCCCATGGACCCTAGGCATGGGTGGCACGCCCAGGCATCCCCCAACAGGCACGGCATGGGCTGCTCACCCAGCGTGCGCCAGCGGTGAGCGCGCCAGCCAGTCCGTGGGCGCCCAACGCGAGCCAACCCCCGAGTCCCTGCCCCTCGACTGACTGCCCAGTGTGCAAGCCAGGGGTGCCATGTCACACAGACCTTAGGCACGAGAGGCAAGCCCAGGCAATCCCCAGCAGGCACGACATGGGTTGCTCGCCTAGCGTGCGGCAGCGGTGAGTGCGCCAGCCAGGCCGTGGGCGCCCATCGCGAGCTATCCCCCCCGTCCCTGCCCCTCGACTGAATGCCCTGCGTGCGAGCCAGGGGTGCCGCGTCGCACGGACCCTGGGCATGGATGGCACGCCAAGGCAGCCCCCAGCAGGCACGGCATGGGCTGCTCACCAAGTGTGCGGCAGCGGTGGGCATGCTAGCCAGGCCGCGGGTGCCCATCGCGAGTTAGCCCCCAAGTTCCTGTGCCTCGACTAAGTGCCCAGCGATCTAACCAGGGGGCTCACGTTGGACGGACCTTGGGCACGGGTGGCACACCCAGGCCGCCCCCAGCAGGTACAGGATGGGCTTCTCGCCCAGCATGCGGCAGCAGTGAGTGCGTCAGCCAGGCCGCGGGCGCCCATCGCGAGCCAGCCCTTTCGTCCTTGCCCCTCGACTGACTGCCCAGTGTGCGAGCCAGGGGTGCAGCGTCGCAAGGACCCTGGGCACGGGTGGCAGGCCCAGGGAGCCCCCTGTAGGCACGGCATGGGCTGCTCGCCCAGCGTGCGGCAGCGGTGAGCACGCCAGCCAGGCCGCGGGCTCCCATCGCGAGCCAGACCCCGAGTCTCTGCCCCTCGACTAACTGCCCAACGTGCGAGCCAGGGGTACCGCGTTGCACGGACTCTGGGCACGGGTGGCAGGCCCAGGCAGCCCCCAGCAGGGACGGCATGAGCTGCTCGCCCAGCGTGCGGCAGCGTTGAGTGCGCCAGCCAGGCCGCGGGCGCCCATCGCGAGCCAGCCCTTTAATCCTTGCCCCTCGACTGACTGCCCAGTGTGCGAGCCAGGGGTGCCACATTGCACGAATCCTGGGCACGGGTGGCACGCCCAGGCCGCCCCCAGCAGGCACGGCATGGGCTGCTCGCCCAGCGTGCGTCCGCGGTTGGCGTTCCAGCCAGGCTGCGGGCGCCCATCGTGAGCCAGCCCCCTCGTCCCTGTCCCTCGATTGACTGCCCAGCGTGCGAGCCAGGGGTGCCACAGTAGTCGCCAGCAGGCACGGCGCCTACCTTGCCAGGGCACCCCACGCGAGCCAACCGCGAGCACGCTGTGAGGCTCAGCACATGCTGTGGGCATTGATTTCATGGGCAAGCTGGCCTTGGCCGTGGCCCCTGGCTCTGGTGGTGCGCTGGACAGGGCAGCCAGCATGCACCATGGGCCAGGCAGAGGCACAGCTGCCCCAGCCTGCTGGACGCAATGCCCAGTTATGACATTGTTGTGAATTGGCCATCTTTTCATCATGTAATTGGTCCCAAAATGACTCAAATAATTCGTGAAATTCATGAGGAGTCTGCCACTGAAGTTTGGGATCATTTCGACTCACGGGCTATTTTTGATGATTTTTTCAAATTTCGGCTATAGAAAATTCATTAAAAAAAATTTAGTGCCCAGAAAATTCTGAAATTTTTTCTGGTGGTAGATATGATTATTCACCATTTATGTACAAAATTTCAGCTCACAATTCCAAGTGATTAATTTTTTAGACCCATTATGACGGTTCAGACATATTGATGTTTCTTCCTACCGGGAGTGAAATTTCATTTAAGACTATTTAGGGGGGAGGTGGTCACCTAGCTTGCTGGGTGCCAACAGGCCATGCGTGCCTCCCCCCCTGCCCATCCCATGTGGGCAGGCACTGAGCTTGGGCAACCCAGCGCGCATGGCATGGGCAGGGCGGCTTGCTGCCTTGCCCATCCAGTCGGTGGTGCGTGGCTGTGCCGGCCACCACTACCGGCAAGGCAGGTGGCCGACAACGTCGGCCGAAGAGTGTGGGACGCCGATCAGTAGCCAACGGAGTGGGGAAAATGTAGGAAATGAAATCCACTAAATTGTGGGCAACTAAATGAGAAAAATCGTGGGATAATGAGCAGGGATATGGCTACACAAGCTCGACGGTGTGGGCGGCGAAGCTAACGATGATGCATGCTACACGAGGGCCAAATCGCTGGGGGGATTTCGAGCATGCGGAGTGTTTCATCGTAGGCCCTCGAGGGGGTGGACGTGGGGTTGGATCCCGACGCTCAGGCTTGCCTAGGCGGACTTGTTGCGTAGCGTGATCGGCGACATGATCGTCTGCCGTTAGCAACGAGCAAGCCACACGGCCAGCCTGGGCAAGGTGTGACACTCCTGCTGTCGAGGCCTCAACGATGGGAAAAACGTGGGCAACGAAACGAGAGAAGTTATGGGATAATGAGTTGGGATGTGGCTAGACAAACTCGACGGTGTGGGCGACGAAGCTAACGATGATACATGCTACGCGAGGACCAAATCCCTGGGGGGATTTCGAGCATGTGGAGTGCTTTGTCGCAAGCCCTCGAGGCGGCGGATGCAGGGCTGGATCTCGACGCCCAGGCTTGCCTAGGTGGACTTATTGCGCAGCGCAATCGACGACATGATCGTCGGCCGTTAACAATGAGCGAGCCACACGACCAGCCTGGGCAAGGCGTGACACCCCTGCTGCCAAGGCCTCATCGATGGGAAAAACGTGGGCAATGAAATGAGAAAAATCATGGGATAATGAGCTGGGA
>JAJFZO010000835.1:785000-832500 GCA_021397835.1 Moringa oleifera | reverse complement strand
TGCCCAGCGGGCGGCAGCGGTGGGCATTCCAGCCAGGCCGCGGGCGCCCATCGCGAGCCAGCCCCCATGTCCCTGTTCCTCGGCTAAGTGCCCAGCAATCGAGCCAGGGGAGCCGCGTCACATGGATCCTGGGCACGGGAGGCATGCCTCAACAGCCCCCAGCAGGCATGGCATGGGCCAAGTGCTCAGCGTGCGGCAAAAGAGGGCGCGCCAACGAGGCCACAGGCGCTCATCGCGAGACAGCCCCCTCGTCCCTGTCCATCGACTAAGTTTTTAGCGAGCGAGCCAGGGGAGCCGTGTTGCATGGACCTTGGGATGGGAGGGATGCCCCGGCATCCCCCAGCAGGAACGGCATGGGCCAAGTGCCCAGCGTGCGGCAGCGGTGGGCGCGCCAGCCAGGCCACTAGCGCCAATAGCGAGCCAGACCCCTCGTCCCTGTCCCTCGACTAAGTGCCCAGCGAGCCAGCCAGGGGAGCCATGTCGCACGGACCATGGGACGGGAGGCATGCCCTGGCAGCCCCCAGCAGGCACGGCATGGGCCAAGTGCCCAGCGTGCGGAAGCGGTGGGCGCGCTAGCCAGGCCACAGGCGCCCATTGCGAGCCAGACCCCTCGTCCTTGTTCCTCGACTCAGTGCCCAGCAAGCAAGCTAGGGGAGCCACGTCGCATGGACTCTGGGCATGAGAGGCACGCCCAGGAAGCCCCCAGCAGGCATGGCATGGGCTGCTCGCCCAGCGTGCACCAGCGGTGGGCGCGCCAGCCAGGCCGCAGGCGCCCATCACGAGCCAGCCCCGCGTCCCTGTCCCTCGACTAAGTGCCCAGCGAACGAGCCAGGGGGGCTGCGTCGCACGGACCCTAGCATGGGAGGCATGCCCCGGCAGCCCCCAGCCGGCATGAAATGGGCTGGTCGCCCAGCGTGCGGCAGCAGTGGGCGCGCCAGGGAGGCCACAGTCGCCTATCACGAGCCAGACCACTCATCCCTGTCCATCGACTTAGTGCCCAGCGAGCGAGCCAAGGGAGCCGCGTCACATGGACTCTGGGCACGGGAGGCATGCCCAGGCAGCACCCAACAGGTACGGCATGGTCCAAGTGCCCAACGTGTGGCACCGGTGGGCGCGCTAGCCAGGCGACAAGCGCCCATCGCTAGTCAGCCCCCTCGTCTCTGTCCCTCAACTAAGTGCTCAGAGAGCGAGCCAGGGCAGTGGCGTCGCTCGGACCCTGGGATGGGAGGCATGCCCCAGCAGCCCCCAGCAGGCACAGCATGAGCCAGGCAACAGGCTCCCATCGCGAGCCAACCCCCTCATCCCTGTCCCTCGACTAAGTGCCCAGCGAGTGAGCCAGGAGAGCCATGTCGCATGGACCTTAGGCAAGAGAGGCATGCCCCAGAAAGCCCCAGCAGGCACGGCATGGGCCAAGTGCCCAGCGTGCGGTAGAGGTGGGCGCGCAAGCCAGGTGACGGGCGCCCTTCGCTAACCAGCCCCCTCGTCCCTGTCCCTCGACTAAGGGCCCAGCAAGCGAGCCAGGGGAGCCGCGTCGCATGGACCTTGGGCACGGAAGGCATGCCCCAGCAGCCCCCAGCAGGCACGGCATGGGCCAACTACCCAGCATGCGGTAGAGGTGGGTGCGCCAGCCATGCCACGGGCGCCCATCGCGAGCAAGCCCCCTCGTCCTTGTGCCTCGACTTAGTGCCAAGCAAGCGAGCCAGGGGAGCCGCGTCGCATGGACCCTGGGCATGGGAGGAATGCCCCAGCAGCCCCTAGCAGGCATGACATGGGCCAAGTGCCCAGCATGCGGAAGCGGTGGGTGCACCAGCCAGGCCAAGGGCTCCCATGGCGAGCAAGCCCCCTCGTCCCTGTCCCTAGACTTAGTGCCCAGCGTGCGAGCCACGGGAGCCGCGTCGCACAGACTCTAGGCATGAGAGGCATGCCCAGCAGCCCATAGCAGGCACAGCATGGGCCAAGTGCCCAGTGTGCGGCAGAGGAGGGCGCGCCAGCTAGGACAATGGCGCCCATCGCGAGCCAGCCCCCTCGTCCCTATCCCTCGACTAAGTGCCCAGGGAGCGAGCCAGGGGGGCCGCATCTCGCGGACCCTGGGCCCGGTTGGCATGCCCAGGCAGCCCCCTGCAGGCATTTCATGGGCTGCTTGCCCAGCGTGCGGCAGCAAAGGGCGCGCCAGCCAGGCCGCGGGCGCCCATCGCGGGCCAGCCCCCACGTCCCTGCCCTTCGACGTAGTGCCCAGCGAGCGAGCCAGGGGGGCCGCATCGCATGGACCATGGGCACGGGTGGCATGCCTAGGCAGCCCCCAGCAGGCACGAAATGGGTGGCTCGCCCATCGTGCAGCAGCGGTGGGCGCGCCAGCCAGGCCACGGGCGCTCATCGCGAGGCAGTCCCCACGTCCCTGTCCCTCGACGTAGTTCCCAGCAAGCGAGCCAGGGGGGCCGCATCGCATGGACCCTGGGCACGGGTGGCACACCCAGGCAGCCCCCAGCAGGCACGGAATGGGCGTGCCAGCCAGGCCACGGGCGCTCATCGGGAGCCAGCCCCCATGTCCCTGTCCCTCAACTAAGTGCCCAGCGAGCGAGCTAGGGAGGCCGCATTGCACGGACCCTGGGCATGGGTGCCATGCTCGGGCAGCCCCCAGCAGGCATGGCATGGGCTGCTCGCCCAGCGTGCAGTAGCGGTGGGCGTGCCAGCTAGGCCGCAGGCACCCATCATAAGCCAGCCCCCACGTCCCTGTCCCTTGACTAAGTGCCCTGCGAGCGAGCCAGGGGTGCTGGGTCGCATGGACCCTGGGCACGGGTGGCATGCCCAGGCTGCCCCCAGCAGGCACGGCATGGGCTGCTCGCCCAGTGTGAGGCAGCATTGGGTGCGCCAGCCAGGCCGCGGGCCCTGATCGCTAGCCAGCCCCCACGTCCCTGTCCCTCGACGTAGTTCCCAGCGAGCGAGAAAGGGGGGACTTGTCGTACAAACCCTGGGCATAGGTGGCACACCCACGCAGCCCCCAGCAGGCACGGTATGGGCTGCTCGCCCAGCGTGCGGCAGCGGTTGGTCGCCAGCCAGGCTGCGGGCGCCCATCGCTAGCCAGCCCTCATATCCCTGCCCCTCGACGTAGTGCCCAGCGAGCGAGCTAGGGGGGCCGCATCGCATGGACCCTGGGCACAGGTGGCATGCCCATGCAGCCCCCAGCAGGCACGGCATGGGCTGCTTGCCTAGCATGCTGCAGCGGTGGGCGCGCAAGCCAGGCCGCGGGCGCCCATCGCGAGCCTGCCCCCACGTCCCTGTCCCTCTACTAAGTGCCCAACGAGTGAGCCAGGGGGGCCGCGTTGCATGGACCGTGGGCATGGGTGGCACGCCCAGCAAGTCCCCAGCAGGCATGGCATGGGCTGCTCGCCGAGCATGCGGCAGCGGTTGGCTCCCATCACGAGCCAGCCCCAACATCCCTGCCGGGAGTGAAATTTCATTTAAGACTCTTTAGGGGGGAGGTGGTCACCCAGCTTGCTGGGTCCCAACAGGCCATGCGTGCCTCCCCCCCTGCCCATCCCACGTGGGCAGGCGCTGGGCTTGGGCAACCCAACGCGCATGTCATGGGCAGGGCGGCTTGCTGCCTTGCCCATCCAACCGGTGATGCGTGGCTGTCGCGGCCACTACCGCCGGCAGGCAGGCGGTCGACGACGTCGGCCGAAGAGTGTGGGATGCCCGATCAATAGCCAACAGAATGGGGAAAACGTGGGAAATGAAATCCGCTAAATTGTGGGCAACGAAATGAGAAAAATCGTGGGATAATGAGCTGGGATGTGGCTACACAAGCTCGACGGTGTGGGCGGTGAAGCTAAAGATGATGCATGCTACGCGAGGGCCAAATAGTTGAGGGGATTTCGAGCATGCGTAGTGCTTCGTCGCAGGCCCTCGAGGCGGTGGACGTAGGGTTAGATCCCGATGCTCAGGCTTGCCTAGGCAGACTCATTGCGCAGCGCGATCGGCGACACGATCGTCGACCGTTAGCAACAAGCGAGCCAGATAGCCAGCCTGGGCAAGGCGTGACAACCTATTGCTAAGGCCTCATCGGTGGGAAAAACGTGGGCAACGAAACGAGAGAAATTGTGGGATAATGAGCTGGGATGTCGCTAGACAAACTCGACGGTGTGGGCGACGAAGCTAATGATGATGCATGCTATGCGAGGGCCAAATCGCTGGGTGGATTTTGTGCATGCGGAGTGCTTCGTCGTAGGTCCTCCAGGTGGCAGATGCAGGGCAGGATCCCGATGCCCAGGCTTGCCTAGGCAGACTCGTTGCACAGCGCGATCGATGACACGATCGTCAGCCGTTAGCAATGAGCGAGCCACACCGATAGCCTGGGCAAGGCGTGACACCCCTGCTGCCAAGGCCTCATCGATGGGCAAAACTGGGGCAACGAAATGAGAAAAATCGTGGGATAATGAGTTGGGATGTGGCTACACAAGCTCGACGGTGTGGGCGGCAAAGCTAACGATGATGCATGCTACGCGAGGGCCAAATTGTTGGGGAGATGTTGAGCATGCGGAGTGCTTCGTCGCAGGCCCTCGAGGCGGTGGATGGGGGGCTGGATCCCGACGCTCCGGCTTGCCTAGGCGGACTCGTTGCGCAGTGCGATCGGCGACACGATCGTTGGCCGTTAGCAACAAGCGAGCCAGACAGCCAACTTGGGCAAGGCGTGACAACCTTGTTGCTAAGGCCTCATCGGTGGAAAAAACGTGGGCAACGAAACTAGAGAAATTGTGGGATAATAAGCTAGGACGTAGCTAGACAAACTCGACGGTGTGGGCGGCGAAGCTAACGATGATGCATACTACGCGAGGGCCAAATTGCTAGGGGGATTTTGCGCATGCAGAGTGCTTCGTCGCAGGCCCTCGAAGCGGCGAATGCAGGGTAGGATCCCGATGCCCAGGCTTGCCTAGGTGGACTCGTTGCGCAGCACGATCGAAGAAATGATTGTCGGCCGTTAGGAATGAGCGAGCCACACGGCCAGCCTGGGCAAGGCGTGACACCTCTGCTGCCAACACCTCATCAGTGGGAAAAACGAGGGCAATGAAATGAGAAAAATCGTGGGATAATGAGCTGGGATGTGGCTACACAAGCTCGATGAAGTGGGCGGCAAACCTAACGATGATGCATGCTACACGATGGCCAAATCGTTAGGGGGATTTTGAGCATGCGGAGTGCTTCGTCGTAGGCCCTCGAGGCGGCGGATGCGGGGCTGGATCCTGATGCCTAGGTTTGCCTAGGCGGACTCGTTGTGTAGCACGATCAACGACACGATCGTCGACCGTTAGCAATGAGCGAGCCACACGGTCAGCCTGGGCAAGGTATGACACCTCTGCTGCCAAGGCCTCATCGGTGGGAAAAACGGGGGCAATGAAATGAGAAAAATCGTGGGATAATGAGCTGGGATGTGGCTGCACAAGCACGACGGTGTGGGCTGTGAACCTAACGATGATGCATACTACGCGAGGGCTAAATCGCTGAGGGGATTTTGAGCATGCGGAGTGCTTCATCGCAGGCCCTCGAGGTGACGGATGCAGGGCTGGATCCCGACGCCCATGCTTGCCTCAACGGACTCGTTGCACAGCATGATCGACGACACGATCGTCGGTCGTTAGCAATGAGCGAGCCACCCGGCTAGCTTGGGCAAGGCGTGACACCTCTTTTGCCAAGGCCTCATAGGTGGGAAAAACGGGGGCAACGAAATGGGAAAAATCTTAGGATAATGAGCTGGGATGTGGCTACACAAGCTCGACGGTGTGGGTTGCGAACCTAACGATGATGCATGCTACGCGAGGGCCAAATCGCTGGGGGGATTTTGAGCATGTGGAGTGCTTCATCGTAGGCCCTCGAGGAGGCAGATGCGGGGCTGGATCCCGACGCCTAGGTTTGCCTAGACGGACTCATTGTGCAGCGCGATCGACGGCACGACAGTCGGCCATTAGCAATGAGCGAGCAACATGGCCAGCCTGGGCGAGGCGTGACACCTCTGCTGCCAAGGCCTCATGGGTGGGAAAAACGGGGGCAACAAAATGGGAAAAATCTTGGGATAATGAGCTGGGATGTGGCTACATAAGCTCGACGGTATGGGTTGCGAACCTAACGATGATGCATCCTACTCAAGGGCCAAATCGCTGGGGGGATTTTGAGCATACGGAGTGCTTTGTCGTAGGCCCTCGAGGTGGCGGATGCGGGGCTGGATCCCGATGCCTAGGTTTGCCTAGGCGGACTAGTTGCGCAGCGCGATCGACGACACGATCGTCGGCCGTTAGCAATGAGCGAGCCACACGGCCAGCCTGGGAAAGGTGTGACACCTCTGCTGCCAAGGCCAAATCGGTGGGAAAAACGGGGGCAACGAAATGAGAAAAATCGTGGGATAATGAGCTGGGATGTGGCTACATAAGCTCGACGGTGTGGGCGACGAAGCTAATGATGATGCATGCTACGCGAGGGCCAAATCGCTGGGGGGATTTTGAGCATGCAGAGTGCTTCGTCCCAGGCCCTCGAGGAGGCGGATGCAGGGCTGGATCCTGATGTCCAGGCTTGCCTAGGCGGACTCGTTACTCTGCGCCATCGACGACACGATCATCGGCCATCAACAATTAGCGAGCCACTCGGCCAACCTGGGCAAAGCGTGACACCTCTGCTGCCATGGCCTCATCGGTGGCAAAAACGTGGGCAATGAAATGAGAAAAATCGTGGGATAATGAGCTGGGATATGGCTACACAAGCTCGACGGTGTGGGCGACGAAGCTAACGATGATGCATGGTACTTGAGGGCCAAATCGCTTGCGGGATTTTGAGCATTCGTAGTGCTTCGTCATAGGCCCTCGAGGCGACGGATGCGGGGCTGGATCCTGATGCCCAGGCTTGCCTAGGCGGACTCGTTGCGCAGCGCGATCGTCGACACGATAGTCATCCGTTAGCAATGAACGAGCCACACGGCCTACCTAGGCAAGGAGTGACACCCCTGCTGCCGAGGCCTCGTTGGTGGGAAAAACGTGGCCAACAAAATAAGAAAAATCGTGAGATAATGAGCTGGGATGTGGCTACACAAGCTCGATGGTGTGGGCGACGAAGCTAACGATGATGCATGTTACATGAGGGCCAAATCGCTGGGGGGATTTTGAGCATTCGGAGGGCTTCGTCACAGGCCCTCGAGGTGGCGGATGCGGGGTTGGATCCCGACGCCCAGGCTTGCCTCGACGGACTAGTTGCGCAGCGCGATTGACGACACGATCGTCAGCCGTTAGCAATGAGCGAGCCACGCGGCCAGCCTGGGCAAAGTGTGACACCTCTGCTGCCATGGCCTCATCGGTGGCAAAAACGTTGGCAACGAAATGAGAAAAATCATGGGATAATGAGCTGGGATGTGGCTACACAAGCTCGACGGTGTGGGCGGCGAAGCTAATGATGATGCATGCTACGCGAGGGCCAAATCACTGGGGGGATTTTGAGCATGAGGAGTGCTTCATCGCAGGCCCTCGAGGAGGCGGATGCATGGCTGGATCCTAATGCCCAGGCTTGCCTAGGCGGACTCGTTACGCAGCTCGATCGACGAAACGATAATCGTCCGTTAGCAATGAGCGAGCCACACGGCCTGCTTGGGCAAGGCGTGACACCCCTGCTGCCAAGGCCTCATCATTGGGAAAAACGTGGCCAACAAAATGAGAAAAATCGTGAGACAATGAGCTGGGATTTGGCTATACAAGCTCGACGGTATGGGCGGCGAAGCTAACAATGATGCATGCTACGTGAGGGCCAAATCGCTGGGGGAAATTTTGAGCATTCAGAGTGCTTCGTCACAGGCCCTCGAGGTGGCGGATGCGGGGCTGGATCCCGACGCCCAGGCTTGCCTCGGCGGACTCGTTGCGCAGCGCCATCGACGACACGATCATCGGCAATTAACAATGAGCGAGTCACACGACCAACCTGGGCAAAGCGTGACACCTTTGCTGCCATGGCCTCATTGGTGGGAAAAACGTGGGCAACAAAATGAGAAAAATCGTGGGATAATGAGCTAGGATGTGGCTACACAATCTCGACAGTGTGGGCAACAAAATGAGAAAAATCTTGGGATAATGAGCTGGGATGTGGCTACACAAGCTCGACGGTGTGGGTTGCGAACCTAACGATGATGCATGCTACGAGAGGGCCAAATAGCTGGGGGGATTTTGAGCATGCTGAGTACTTAGTCGCAGGCCCTCGAGACGAAGGATGCGGGGCTGGATCCCGACGCCCAGGCTTGCCTTGGCGGACTCGTTGCGCAGCGCGATCGTCGACATGATCGTCGGCCGTTAGCACTGAGCGAGCCACACGGCCAGCCTGGGCAAGGCGTGACACCCTTGCTACCAAGGCCTTATTGGTGGAAAAAACGTGGGCAACGAAATGAGAAAAATCGTGGGATAATGAGCTAGGATGTGGCTACATAAGCTCGACGGTGTGGGCGGCGAAGCTAACGATGATGCATGTTACACGAGGGCCAAATCGTTGGGGGTAATTTTGAGCATGCGGAGTGCTTTGTCACAGTCCCTCGAGGTGGCGAACGAGGGGTTGGATCCCGACGCTCAGACTTGCCTAGGCGGACTCGTTGCGCAACGTGATCAACGACATGATTGTCGGGCGTTAGAAATGAGCGAGCCACACGGCCAGCCTGGGCATCCCTGCTGCCAAGGCCTCATCGGTGGGAAAAATGTGGGCAACGAAATGAGAAAAATGATGAGATAATGAGCTGGGATGTTGCTAAACAAACTCGACGGTGTGGGCGGCGAACCTAACGATGATGCATGCTACGCGAGGGCCAAATCGCTGGGGGGATTTTGAGCTTGCGGATTGCTTCGTCGCAGGCTCTCGAGGCGGCGGATGCGGGGCTTGATCCCGACACCCTCGTTTGCCTAGGCGGACTCTTTACACAGCGAGATCGACGACACGATCGTCGGCCGTTAGCAATGAGCGAGCCACACGGCCAGCTTGGGCACCCCTGCTACCAAGGCGTCATCGGTGGGAAAAATGTGGGCATCGAAATGGGAAAAATAATGGGATAATGAGCTGGGATGTGGCTACACAAACTCGACGGTGTGGGTGACGAAGCTAACAATGATGCATGCTACGTGAGGGCCAAATCGTTGGGGGGATTTTGAGCATGCGGAGTGCTTCGTCGTAGGCCCTCGAGGCGGCGGATGCTAGGCTGGATCCCGATGCCTAGGTTTGCCTAGGCGGACTCGTTGCGCAGCGCGATCGACTACACGATCGTCGGTCATTAGCAATGAGCGAGCCACATGGCCAGCCTGGGCAAGGTGTGACACCTCCGCTGCCAAGGCCTAATTGGTGGGAAAAACGGGGGCAACAAAATAAGAAAAATCGTGGGATAATGAGCAGGATGTGGCTACACAAGCTCGACGGTGTGGGCTGGAAACCTAACGATGATGCATGCTACGCGAGGGCCAAATCGCTGGGGGGATTTTGAGCATGCAGAGTGCTTCGTCGTAGGCCCTTGAGGCGACGAATGCGGGGCTGGATCCCGACATCGAGGTTTGCCTAGGCGGACTCATTGCGCTGCGCGATCGACGACACGATCGTCGACCGTTAGAAATGAGCGAGCCACACGGCCAGCTTGGGCACCCTTGCTGCCAAGGCGTCATCGGTGGGAAAAATGTGGACAACGAAATGAGAAAAATAATGGGATAATGAGCTGGGATGTGGGTACACAAGCTCGACGGTGTGGGCAGCAAAGCTAACGATGATGCATGCTACATGAGGGCCAAATCGCTTGCGGGATTTTGAGCATGCAGAGTGCTTTGTCACAGGCCCTCAAGGAGACGGATGCAGGGCTGGATCTTGATGCCAAGGCTTGCCTAGGCGGACTCGTTGCGCAGCGCGATCGATGACACAATCGTCGTCCGTTAGCAATGAGCGAGCCACACAGCCTGCCTGGGCAAGGCGTGACACCCCTGCTGCCAAGGCCTCATCGGTGGGAAAAACGTGGCCAACAAAATAAGAAAAATCGTGAGATAATGAGCGGGGATGTGGCTACACAAGCTCGACGGTGTGGGTGACAAAGCTAACGATGATGCATACTCCGTGAGGGCCAAATCGCTGGGGGGATTTTGAGCATTCGGAGTGCTTCGTCACAGGCCATCGAGGTGGCGGATGCTGGGCTAGATCCCGACTCCCAAGCTTGCCTCGGCAGACTCGTTGCGCAGCGCGATCGACGACACGATCGTCGACCTTTAGCAATGAGCGAGTCACACGGCCAGCCTGGGCAAAGCGTGACACCTCTGCTGCCATGGCCTCATCAGTGGCAAAAACGTGGGCAACGAAATAAGAAAAATCGTGGGATAATGAGCTGGGATGTGGCTACACAAGCTCGACGGTATGGGCAGCGAAGCTAATGATCATGCATGCTACGGGAGGGCCAAATCGCTGGGGGTATTTTGAGCATGCGGAGTGCTTCATCGCAAGCCCTCGAGGAGGTGGATGCAGGGCTGGATCCTGATGCCCAGGCTTGCCTTGGCGGACTCGTTATGCAGAGCGATCGACAACACGATCGTCGTCCGTTAGCAATGAGCGAGCCACACGGCCTGCCTAGGCAAGGCGTGACACCCCTGCTGCCAAGGCCTAATCGTTGGGAAAAACATGGCCAACAAAATGAGAAAAATCGTGAGATAATGAGCTGGGATGTGGCTACACAATCTCGACGGTGTGGGCGGCGAAGCTAACGATGATGCATGCTACATGAGTGCCAAATCACTGGGGGGATTTTGAGCATTCGGAGTGCTTCGTCGCAGGCCCTCGAAGCAGCGGATGCATGGCTGGATCCCGATGCCAAGGCTTGCCTAGGCGGACTCGTTGCACTGCGAGATCGACGACACTATCGTCGGCCGTTAGCAATGAGGGAGCCGCACGGCCAGCCTGGGAAAGGCGTGACACCCCTTCTACCAAGGCCATATCGGTGGGAAAAACGTGGGCAACGAAATGAGAAAAATCGTGGGATAATGAGCTAGGATGTGGCTAAACAAGCTTGACGGTGTGGGCGGCGAAGCTAACGATGATGCATGCTACGCGAGGGCCAAATCGTTGGGGGGAATTTCGAGCATGCGGAGTGCTTTGTCACAGGCCCTCGTGGCGGCGAACGTGGGGTTGGATCCCGACGCTCAGGCTTGCCTAGGCGGACTCGTTGCGCAACGCGATCGACGACCTGATCGTCGGGCGTTAGCAATGAGCGAGACACTCAGCCAGCCTAGGCAACCCTGCTGCCAAGGCCTCATCGGTGGGAAAAATGTGGGCAACGAAATGAGAAAAATAATGGGATAATGAGCTGGGATGTGGCTAAACAAACTTGACGGTGTGGGCGGCGAAGCTAACGATGATGCACGCTACGCGAGGTCCAAATCATTGGGGGGATTTTCAGCATACGGAGTGCTTCGTCGCAGGCCCTCGAGGCGGCGGATGTGGGGCTGGATCCCGATGCTTAAGCTGGCTTACGCGAAATCGTTACGCAGCGTGATCGGCGACACGATCGTCGGCTGTTAGCAACAAGCGAGCCAGACATCCAGCCTGGGCAAGGCGTGACAACCCTGTTGCTAAGGCCTCATCGGTTGGAAAAACGGGGGCAACAAAACGAGAGAAATTGTGGGATAATGAGCTGGGATGTGGCTAGACAAACTCGACGGTGTGGGCGGTGAAGCTAACGATGATGCATTCTACATGAGGGCCAAATCGCTGGGGGGATTTTGTGCATGCGGAGTGCTTCATCGCAGGCCCTCGAAGATACGGATGCATGGTAGGATCCCGGTGCCTAGGCTTGCCTAGGCGGACTCGTTGCACAGCGCGATCGACGACACTATCGTCGGTCGTTAGCAATGAGCGAGCCGCACGACCAGCCTCGAAAAGGCGTGACACCCCTGCTTCCAAGGCCTCATCAATGGGAAAAACGTGGGCAATGAAATGAGAAAAATCGTGGGATAATGAGCTGGGATGTGGCTACACAAGCTCGACGGTGTGGGCGGCGAAGCTAACGATGATGCATGCTACGCGAGGGCCAAATCGCTGGGGGGATTTTGAGCTTGTGGAGTGCTTCGTCGCAGGCCCTCGAAGCAGTGGATGCATGGCTGGATCCCGATGCCAAGGCTTGCCTAGGCGGACTCGTTGCACTGCGCGATCGACGACACTATCGTCGGCCATTAGCAATGAGGGAGCCGCACGGCCAGCTTGGGAAAGGCGTGACACCCCTGCTTCCAAGGCCATATCGGTGGGAAAAACGTGGGCAACAAAATGAGAAAAATCATGGGATAATGAGCTAGGATGTGGCTAAACAAGCTCGACGGTGTGGGCGGCGAAGCTAACGATGATGCATGTTACACGAGGGCCACATTGTTGGGGGGAATTTCGAGCATGCGGAGTGCTTTGTCACAGGTCCTCGTGGCGACGAATGTGGGGTTGGATCCCGACGCTCAGGCTTGCCTAGGCGGACTCGTTGCGCAACGCGATCGACGACATGATCGTCGGGCGTTAGCAATGAGCGAGACACTCAGCCAGCCTGGGCAACCCTGCTGCCAAGGCCTCATCGGTAGGAAAAATGTGGGCAACAAAATGAGAAAAATAATGGGATAATGAGCTGGGATGTGGCTAAACAAACTTGACAGTGTGGGCGGCGAAGCTAACGATGATGCACGTTACGCGAGGTCCAAATCATTGGGGGGATTTTTAGCATACGGAGTGCTTCGTCGCAGGCCCTCGAGGCGGCGGATGTGGGGTTGGATCCCGATGCTTAAGCTGGCCTAGGTGAAATCGTTACGCAGCGTGATCGACGACACGATCGTCGGCTGTTAGCAACAAGCGAGCCAGACATCTAGCCTGGGCAAGGCGTGAAAACCCTGTTGCTAAGGCCTCATCGGTGGGAAAAACGAGGGCAACGAAACGAGAGAAATTGTGGGATAATGAGCGAGCCGCATGGCCAGCCTTGAAAAAGCGTGACACCCCTGCTTCCAACGCCTTATCGGTGGGAAAAACGTAGGCAACAAAATGAGAAAAATCGTGGGATAATGAGCTGGGATGTGGCTACACAAGCTCGACGGTTTGGGCGGCAAAGCTAACGATGATGCATGCTACGCGAGGGCCAAATCGCTGGGGGGATTTTTAGCTTGCGGAGTGCTTCTTCGCATGTTCTCGAGGCGGTGGATGCGAGGCTTCATCCCGACACCAAGGTTTGCCTAAGTGGACTCTTTGCGCAGCGCGATCGACGACACGATCGTCGGTCGTTACCAATGAGCGAGCCACACGGCCGGCCTGGGCACCCCTGCTGCCAAGGCCTCATCGGTGAGAAAAGTGCAGGCAACGAAATGAGAAAAATAATGGGATAATGAGCTGGGATGTGACTACACAAGCTCGACGGATTGGGCGACGAAGCTAAGGATGATGCACGCTACGCGAGGGCCAAATCGTTGGGGGGAATTTCAAGCATGCAGAGTGCTTCCTCACAGGCCCCCGAGGCGGCGAACATGGGGTTGGATCCCGACGCTCAGGCTTGCCTAGGCGGACTCATTGCGCAACGCGATCGATGACATGATCGTCAGCCGTTAGCAATGAGCGAGCAACACGGCCAGCCTGGGCACCCTTGCTGCCAAGGCCTCATCGGTGGGAAAATTATGGGCAACAAAATGAGAAAAATAATGGGATAATGAGCTGGGATGTGGCTAAACAAACTTGACGGTGTGGGCGGCGAAGGTAACGATGATGCATGCTACGCGAGGGCCAAATCGCTGGGGGGATTTTGAGCATGCTAAGTGCTTCGTCGCAGGCCCTCGAGACGACGGATGCGGGGCTGGATCCCGACGCCCAGGCTTGCCTTGGCGGACTAGTTGCGCAGCGTGATCGACGACACGATCGTCGGCCGTTAGCACTGAGCGAGCCACACGGCCAGCCTAGGCAAGGCGTAACACCCTTGCTACAAAGGCCTCATCGGTGGAAAAAACATGGGCAACGAAATGAGAAACATCGTGGGATAATGAGCTAGGATGTGGCTACACAAGCTCGACGGTGTGGGCGGCGAAGCTAACGATGATGCATGCTACGCGAGTGCCAAATCGCTGGGGGGATTTTGTGCAAGCGGAGTGCTTCGTCGCAGGCCCTCGAAGCAGCGGATGCATGGGAGGATCCCGATGCCCAGGCTTGCCTAGGCGAACTCGTTGTGCAGCGCGATCGACGACACTATCGTTGGCCGTTAGCAATGAGTGAGCCGCACGACCAGCCTTGAAAAGGCGTGACACCCTTGCTTCCAAGGCCTCATCGGTGGAAAAAATGTGGGCAACAAAATGAGAAAAATCCTGGGATAATGAGCTGGGATGTGGCTACACAAGCTCGACGGTGTGGGCTGCGAACCTAACGATGATGCATGCTACGTGAGGGCCAAATCGCTAGGGGGATTTTGAGCATGCGGAGTGCTTCGTCATAGGCCCTTGAGGCGGCGGATGCGGGGCTGGATCCCGACGCCCAGGTTTGCCTAAACGGACTCGTTGCGCAGCACGATCGTCGACACGATCGTCTGCCGTTAGCAATGAGCGAGCCGCACGGCCAGCCTGGGCAAGGCGTGACACCTTTGCTGCCAAGGCCTAATCGGCGGGAAAAACGAGGGCAACGAAATGAGAAAAATCATGGGATAATGAGCTGGGATATGGCTACACAAGCTCGACGGTGTAGGCTGCGAACCTAACGATGATGCATGCTACGCGAGGGCCAAATCGCTGGGGGGATTTTGAGCATGCGGAGTGCTTCGTCGTAGGCCCTCGAGGTGGCGGATGCGGGGCTGGATCCTGATGCCCAGGTTTACCTAGGCGGACTCGTTACGCAGCGCGATCGATGACACAATCGTCAACCGTTAGCAATGAGCGAGCCGCACGGCCAGCTTGGGCAAGGCGTGACACCTCTCCTGCCAAGGCCTAATCGGTGGAAAAAACGGGGGCAACGAAATGAGAAAAATCGTGGGATAATGAGCTGGGATGTGGCTACACAAGCTCGAAGGTGTGGGCGGCGAAGCTAACGATGATGCATGCTCCGCGAGGGCCAAATCACTGGGGGGATTTTGAGCATGCAGAGTGCTTCGTCGCAGGCTCTCGAGGCGGTGGATGCGGGGCTTGATCCCGACACCCGGGTTTGCCTAGGCGAACTCTTTGCACAGCGCGATCGACAACATGATCGTCGACCGTTAGCAATGAGCGAGCCACAAGGCCAGCCTGGGCACCCATGCTGCCAAGGCCTCATCGGTGGGAAAAGTATGGGCAACGAAATGAGAAAAATAATGGGATAATGAGCTGGGATGTGGCTACACAAGCTCGACGGAGTGGACGACGAAGCTAACGATGATGCATGCTACGCGATGGCCAAATCACTGGGGTGATTTTGAGCATGCAGAGTGCTTCGTCGCAGGCTCTCGAGGCGGCGGATGCGTGGCTTGATCCCAACACCCCGACTTGCCTAGGCGGACTCTTTGCGCAACGCGATCAACGACACGATCGTTGGCCGTTTGCAATAAGCGAGCCACACGGTCAGCCTGGGCACCCCTGCTGCCAAGGCCTCATCGGTGGGAAAAATGCGGGCAACGAAATGAGAAAAATAATGGGATAATGAGCTGGGATGTGGCTTCACAAACTTGACGGTGTGGGCGGCGAAGCTAACGATGACGCATGCTACGCAAGGGCTAAATCGGTGGGGGTATTTTGAGCATGCGTTTGAGCATGCGGAGTGCTTCATCGCAGGCCCTCGAGGCGACAGAAGCGGGGCTGGATCTCGACGCCCAAGCTTGCCTCGGCAGACTCGTTGCGCAGCGTGATCGACGACACGATCGTCGATTGTTAGCAATGAGCGAGCCACACGGCCAGCCTAGGCTAGGTGTGACACCTCTGCTGCCAAGGCCTCATCGGTGGGAAGAACGAGGGCAATGAAATGAGAAAAATTGTGGGATAATGAGCTGGGATGTGGCTACACAAGCTAGACGGTATGGGCGGCGAAGCTAACGATGATGCATGCTGCGCGAGGGCCAAATCGCTGGGGGATTTTTTGCATGCAGAGTGCTTCGTCGCAGGCCCTCGAAGCGGCGGATGTAGGGTAGGATCTCGATGCGCATGCTTGCCTAGGCGAAATCGTTGCGTAGCGCGATCGACGACACTATCATTGGCCATTAGCAATGAGCGAGCCACACGGCCAGCTTGGAAAAGGCGTGACACCCCTGCTGCCAAGGCCTCATCGGTGGGAAAAATGTGGGCAACGAAATGGGAAAAATCGTGGGATAATGAGCTAGGATGTGGCTACACAAGCTTGACGGTGTGGGCGGCGAAGCTAACGATGATGCATGCTACGCGAGGGCTAAATCGTTGTGGGGAATTTCGAGCATGCGGAGTGCTTCATCACAAGCCCTCGAGGCGACGAACGTGGGGTTGGATCCCGACGCTCAGGCTTGCCTAGACGGACTCGTTGCGCAACGCGATCGACGACATGATCGTCAGCCGTTAGCAATGAGCGAGCCACACGGCCAGCCTGGGCACCCCTGCTGCCAAGGCCTCATCGGTGGGAAAAATATGGGCAACGAAATGAGAAAAATAATGGGATAATGAGCTGGGATATGGCTACACAAACTTGACGGTGTGGGCGGCGAAGCTAACGATGATGCATGCTACGCGAGGCCCAAATCGGTAGGGGGATTTTGAGCATGCGGAGTGCTTCATCGCAGGCCCTCGAGGTGGTGGATGCGGGGCTGGATTCCGACGCTCAAGCTTGCCTAGGCGGACTCGTTGTCGCAGCGCGATCGGCGACACGATCGTCCACTGTTAGCAACAAGCGGGCCACTCAGCTAGCCTGGGCAAGGCGTGACAACCCTGTTGCTAAGGCCTCATCGATGGGAAAAACGTGGGCAACGAAACGAGAGAAATTGTGGGATAATGAGCTGGGATGTAGCTAGGCAAACTCGACGATGTGGGCGGCGAAGCTAACAATGATGCATGCTATACGAGGGCCAAATCGCTGGGGTGGTTTGGTGCATGCGGAGTGCTTCATCACAGGCCTACAAAGCGGTGGATGCAGGGCAGGATCCCGATGCCCAGGCTTGCCTAGGCGGACTCGTTGCGCAGCACGATCAAAGACACTATCGTCGACCGTTAGCAATGAGCGAGCCACACGGCCAGCCTAGGAAAGGCGTGACACCCCTGCTGCCAAGGCCTCATCGGTGGGAAAAACGTGGGCAACGAAATGAGAAAAATCGTGGGATGTAGCTACACAAGCTCGACCGTGTGGGCGGCGAAGCTAACGATGATGCATGCTACGCAAGGGCTAAATCGGTGGGGGGATTTTGAGCATGCGGAGTGCTTCATCGCAGGCCCTCGAGGCGGCGGAAGCGGGGCTGGATCCCAACGGCCAGGCTTGCCTTGGCGAACTAGTTGCGTAGCGTGATCGACGACACAATCGTCGATTGTTAGCAATGAGCGAGCCACGCGGCCAGCCTGGGCAAGGTGTGACACCTCTGCTGCCAAGGCCTCATCAGTGGGAAAAACGGGGGCAACGAAATGAGAAAAATCGTGGGATAATGAGCTGGGATGTGGCTACACAAGCTCGACGGTGTGGGCTACGAACCTAACGATGATGCATGCTACGCGAGGGCCAAAACGCTTGGGGGATTTTGAGCATGCGGAGTGCTTCACCGCAGGCCAATGAGATGGCAGATGTGCAGCTGGATCCCGAAGCTTAGGCTTGCCTCGGCGGACTTGTTGCATAGTGCGATCGATGACACGATCATCAGCCGTTAGCAATGAGCGAGCCACGTGGCCAGCCTGGGCAAGGCGTGACACCCCTGCTGCCAAGGCCTCATCGGTGGGAAAAATACGGGCAACGAAATTAGAAAAATCGTGGGAAAATGAGATGAGATGTGGCTATACAAGTTCGACGGGTTGGGAGGCGAAGCTAACGATGATGCATGCCACGCGAGGGCCAAATCGTTGGGGAGAATTTTGAGCATGCGGAGTTCTTCGTCGCAGAACATCCGGGCGGCTGATGTGGGGTTGGATCCCGACGCTCAGGCTTGCCTAGGCAGACTAGTTGCGCAGCGCGATCGACGACACGATCGTCAGCCATTAGCAATGAGCGAGCCACTCGGCCAGCGTGGGCACCCCTGCTGCCAAGACCTCATCGGTGTGAAAAATGTGGGCAATAAAATGGGAAAAATAATGGGATAATAAGCTGAGATGTGGCTATACAAGCTCGACGGGTTGGGCGGCGAAGCTAACGATGATTCATGCTATGCGAGGGCCAAATCGTTGGGGGGAATTTCGAGCATGCGGAGTGCTTCGTCATAGGCCCTCAAGGCTGCGAACGTGCGGTTGGATCCCGACGCTCAGGCTTGCCTAGGCGGACTTGTTGCGCAACGCGATCGATTACATGATCGTCGGCCATTAGCAATGAGCGAGCCACACGGCCAGCTTGGGCACCCCTGCTGCCAAGGCCTCATTGGTGGGGAAAATGTGGGCATCGAAATTGGAAAAATAATGAGATAATGAGCTGGGATGTGGCTACACAAACTTGACAGTGTGGGCGACGAAGCTAACGATGATGCATGCTACGCGAGGGCCAAATCGCTGGGGGGATTTTGAGCATGCGGAGTGCTTCGTCGCAGGCTCTCGAGGTGACGGATGCGGGGCTTGATCCCGACACCCAAGTTTGCCTAGGCGGACTCGTTGCGCAGCGCGATCGACGACATGATCGTCGGCCGTTAGCAATGAGCGAGCCACAAGGCCAGCCTGGGCACCCCTGCTGCCAAGGCCTCATCGGTGGGAAAAATGTGGGCAACGAAATGAGAAAAATAATGGGATAATAAGCTGGGATATGGCTACACAAACTTGACGGTGTGGGCGGCGAAGCTAACGATGATGCATGCTACGCAAGGGCTAAATCGGTGGGGGTATTTTGAGCATGAGGTGTGCTTCGTCGCAGGCTCTCGAGGCGACGGATGCGGGGCTGGATCCCGACGCCCATGCTTACCTCGACGGACTCGTTGCGTAGCGTGATCGACAACATGATCGTCGACCGTTAGCAATGAGCGAGCCACAAGGCCAGCCTGGGCACCCGTGCTGCCAAGGCCTCATCGGTTGGAAAAGTGTGGGCAACGAAATGAGAAAAATAATGGGATAATGAGCTGGGATGTGGCTACATAAGCTCGACGGAGTGGACGACGAAGCTAACGATGATGCATGCTACGCGAGGGCCAAATCACTGGGGGGATTTTGAGCATGCGGAGTGCTTCGTCGCAGGCTCTCGAGGCGGCAGATGCGTGGCTTGATCCCAACACCCCGGTTTGCCTAGGCAGACTCTTTGCGCAACGCAATCGACGACACGATCGTCGACCGTTTGCAATAAGCGAGCCACACGGTCAGCCTGGGCACCCCTGCTGCCAAGGCGTCATAGGTGGGAAAAATGCGGGCAACGAAATGAGAAAAATAATGGGATAATGAGCTGGGATGTGGCTTCACAAACTCGACAGTGTAGGCGGCGAAGCTAACGATGATGAATGCTATGTGAGGGCCAAATCGTTGGGGGTATTTTGTACATGCAGAGTGCTTCGTCGCAGGCCCTCGAAGTGGCTGATGCAGGGCAGGATCCCGATGCCCAGGCTTGCCCTGGCGGACTCGTTGCGCAGCGCGATCGACGACACAATCGTCGGCCATTAGCAATGAGCGAGCCACACGGCCAGCCTGGGCAAGGCGTGACACCCCTGCTGCCAAGGCCTCATCGGTGGGAAAAACTTGGGCAACGAAATGAGAGAAATCGTGAGAAATTGATCTGGGATGTGGCTACACAAGCTCGACGGTGTGGGCGACGAAGCTAACAATGATGCATGCTACGCGAGACCCAAATCGTTGGGGGGATTTTGAGCATGCGGAGTGCTTCGTTGCAGGCCCTCGAGGCGGCGGATGCGGGGCTGGATCCCGAGGCTCAACCTTGCCTAGGCGAACTCGTTGTGCAGCGCGATCGATGACACGATCGTCGGCCGTTAGCAACAAGCGAGCCAGAAAGCCAGCCTGGGCAAGGCGTGACAACCTTGTTGCTAAGGCCTCATTGGTGGGAAAAACGTGGGCAACGAAACGAAAGAAATTGTGGGATAATGAGCTGGGATATAGCTAGACAAACTCGACAGTGTGGGCGGCGAAGCTAACAATGATGCATGATGCGCGAGGGCCAAATCGCTGGGGGATTTTTTGCATGCAGAGTGCTTCGTCGCAGGCCCTCGAAGCGGCGGATGCAGGGTAGGATCTCGATGCGCATGCTTGCCCAGGCGGACTCGTTGTGCAGCGCAATCGACGACACGATCGTCAGCCATTAGAACCGAGCAAGTCACACGGCCAGCCTGGGAAAGGCGTGACACCCCTGCTGCCAAGGCCTCATCGGTGGGAAAAATGTGGGCAACGAAATGGAAAAAATCGTGGGATAATGAGCTGGGATGTGGCTACACAAGCTCGACGGTGTGGGCGGCGAAGCTAACGATGATGCATGCTACGCGAGGGCTAAATCGTTGTGGGGAATTTCGAGCATGCAGAGTGCTTCATCACAAGCCCTCGAGGAGGAGAACGTGGGGTTGGATCCCGACGCTCAGGTTTGCCGAGGCGGACTCGTTGCGCAACACGATCGACGACATGATCGTCAGCCGTTAGCAATGAGCGAGCCACACGGCACGCCTAGGCACCCCTGCTGCCAAGGCCTCATCGGTGGGAAAAATGTGGCCAACGAAATGAGAAAAATAATGGGATAATGAGCTGGGATATGGCTAAACAAACTTGACGGTGTGGGCAGCGAGGCTAACGATGATGCACGCTACATGAGGACCAAATCGTTGGGGGGATTTTTAGCATACGAAGTGCTTCGTCACAGGCCCTCGAGGCGACGGATGCGGGGCTGGATCTTGATGCCTAGGTTTACTTAGGCGGACTCGTTGCGTAGCGCGATCGACGACACGATCGTCGACCGTTAGAAATGAGCGAGCCGCACGGCCAGCCTGGGCACCCCTGCTGCCAAGGCGTCATCGGTAGGAAAAATGCCGGCAACGAAATGAGAAAAATAATGGGATAATGAGCTGGAATGTGGCTTCACAAGCGCGACGGTGTGGGCGGCGAAGCTAACGATGATGCATGCTATGTGAGGGCCAAATCATTGGGGGAAATTTCGAGCATGCGAAGTGCTTCGTCACAGGCCCTCGAGGCGGCGAACGTAGGGTTGGATGCCGACGCTCAGGTTTGCCTAGGCGGACTCATTGCGCAACGCGATCGATTACATGATCGTCGGCCGTTAGCAATGAGCGAGCCACACGGCTAGCCTGGGCAGCCTTGCTGCCAAGGCCTCATCGGTGGGAAAAATGTGGGCATCGAAATGGGAAAAATAATGGGATAATGAGCTGGGATGTGGCTACACAAACTTGACAGTGTGGGCGACGAAGCTAACGATGATGCATGCTCCGCGACGGCCAAATCGCTGGGGGGATTTTGAGCATGCGGAGTGCTTCGTCGCAGGCTCTCGAGGCGACGGATGCGGGGCTTGATCCCGACACCCAGGTTTGCCTAGGCAGACTCGTTGCGCAGCGCGATCGACGACATGATCATCGGCCGTTAGCAATGAGCGAGCCACAAGGCCAACCTGGGCACCCCTGCTGCCAAGGCCTCATCGGTGGGAAAAGTGTGGGCAACGAAATGAGAAAAATAATGGGATAATGAGCTGGGATGTGGCTACACAAGCTCGATGGAGTGGGCGACGAAGCTAACGATGATGCATGCTACGCAAGGGCCAAATCACTGGGGGGATTTTGAGCATGCGGAGTGCTTCGTCGCAGGCTCTCGAGGCGGTGGATGCGGGGCTTGATCCCAACACCCCGGTTTGCCTAGGTGGATTCTTTGCGCAACGCAATCGATGACACGATCGTCGGCCGTTTGCAATTAGCGAGCCACACGGCCAGCCTGGGCACCCCTGCCGCCAAGGCATCATAGGTGGGAAAAATACGGGCAACGAAATGAGAAAAATAGTGGGATAATGAGCTGGGATGTGGCTTCATAAGCTCGACGGTGTGGGCGGCGAAGCTAACGATGATGCATGCTATGTGAGGGCCAAATCGTTGGGGGAAATTTCGAGCATGCGGAGTGCTTCGTCACAGGACATCGAGGTTGCGAACGTGGGGTTGGATCCCGATGCTCAGGCTTGCCTAGGCGGACTTGTTGCGCAACGCGATCGATTACATGATCGTGGGCCGTTAGCAATGAGCGAGCCACACGGCCAGCCTGGGCAGCCCTGCTGCCAAGGCCTTATCGGTGGGAAAAATGTGGGCAGCGAAATGAGAAAAATAATGGGATAATGAGCTGGGATATGGCTACACAAACTTGATGGTGTGGGCGGCGAAGCTAACGATGATGCATGCTACATAGCGTGATCGACGACACGATCGTCGATTGTTTGCAATGAGCGAGCCACACGGCCAGCCTGGGCAAGTTGTGACACCTCTGCTACCAAGAGCTTATCGGTGGGAAAAACGGGGGCAACGAAATGAGAAAAATCGTGGGATAATGAGCTGGGATGTGGCTACACAAGCTCGACAGTGTTGGCTGCGAACCTAACGATGATGCAGGCTACGCGAGGGCTAAATCACTGGGGGGATTTTGAGCATGCGGAGGGCTTCGTCGCAGGCCAACGAGGTGGCGGATATGCAGCTGGATCTCGACACCCAGGCTTGCCTCGGCGGACTCGTTGTGTAGCGCGATCGATGACACGATCATCGGCCGTTAGCAATGAGCGAGCCACACGGCCACCCTGGGCAAGGCGTGACACCCCTGCTACCAAGGCCTCATCGGTGGGAAAAATACGGGCAACGAAATTAGAAAAATCGTGGGATAATGAGATGAGATGTGGCTATGCAAGCTCGACGGGTTGGGAGGCGAAGCTAATGATGATGCATGCCAGGCGAGGGCCAAATCGTTGGGGGGAATTTTGAGCATGCGGAGTACTTCATCGCAGAACTTCGGGGCGACTGATGTGGGGTTGGATCCCGACGCTCAGGCTTGCCTAGACAGACTCCTTGCGCAGCGCGATCGACGACACGATCCTTAGCCGTTAGCAATGAGCGAGCCACTCGACCAGCGTGGACACCCCTGCTGCCAAGGCCTCATCGGTATGAAAAATATGGGCAACGAAATGGGAAAAATAATGGGATAATGAGTTGGGATATGGCTATACAAGCTCGACGGGTTGGGCGGCGAAGCTAACGATGATGCATGCTATGCGAGGGCCAAATCTTTGGGGGGAATTTTGAGCATGCGGAGTGCTTCATCGCAGGCCCTTGGGGCGGCGGATGTGGGGTTGGATCCCGACGCTTAGGCTTGCCTAGGCGGACTCGTTGCGCAGCGCGATCGACGACACGATCGTCAGCCGTTAGCAATGAGCGAGCTACTCGGCCAGCCTGGGCACCCCTGCTTCCAAGGCCTCATCGGTGGGAAAAACGTGGGCAATGAAATGAGAAAAATTGTGGGATAATGAGCTGGGATGTGGCTACACAAGCTCGACGGTGTGGGTGACGAACCTAACGATGAAGCATGCTACTCGAGGGCAAAATCGCTGGGGTGATTTTGAGCATATGGAGTGCTTCATCACAGGCCCTCGAGGCGGCGGATGCGGGGCTGGATCCCGATGCCCAAACTTGCCTCGGCGGACTCGTTGCGCAGCGTGATCGACGACACGATCGTCGACCGTTTGCAATGAGCGAGCCACACGGCCAGCCTGGGCAAGGCGTGACACCTCTACTGCCAAGGCCTCATCGGTGGGAAAAATGGGGGCAACGAAATGAGAAAAATTGTGGGATAATGAGCTGGGATGTGGCAACACAAGCTCGACGGTGTGGGCTGCGAACCCAACGATGATGCATGCTACGCGAGGGCCAAATCGCTGGGGGGATTTTGGGCATACGGAGTGCCTGGTCGTAGGCCCTCGAGGCGAAGAATGCGGGGCTGCATCCCGACACCCAGGCTTACCTAGGCGGACTCGTTGCGCAACGCGATCGATAACACGATCATCGACCGTTAGCAATAAGCGAGTCGCACGACCAACCTGGGCAAGGTGTGACACCCCTGCTGCCAAGGCTTCATCGGTGGGAAAAACGTGGGCAATGAAATGAGAAAAATCGTGGGATAATGAGCTGGGATGTGACTACACAAGCTCAACGGTGTGGGCGACGAACCTAACGATTAAGCATGCTACTCGTGGGCAAAATCGCTGGGGGGATTTTGATCATGTGGAGTGCTTCATCGCAGACCCTCGAGGCGGCGGATGCGGGGCTGAATCCCGACGCCCAGACTTGCCTCGGCGGACTCGTTGCGCAGCGTGATCGACGACACGATCGTCGGCCGTTAGCAATGAGCGAGCCACACGGCCAGCCTGGGCAAGGCGTGACATCTCTGCTGCCAAGGCCTCATCGATGTGGAAAATGCGGGCAAAGAAATGAGAAAAATAATGGGATAATGAGCTGGGATGTGGCTATACAAGCTCGACGAGTTGGGCGGCAAAGCTAACGATGATGCATGCTACGCGAAGGCCAAATCGCCGGGGGGATTTTGAGCATATGGAGTGCTTCGTCGTAGGCCCTCGAGACGACGGATGCTGGGCTGGATCCTGACGCCCAGGCTTGCCTCGGCGGACTCATTTCGCAGCGCGATCGACGACACTATCGTCAGCCGTTAACAATGAGCGAGCCACACGGCCAGCCTTGGCAAGGCGTGACACCCCTGCTGCCAAGGCCTCATCGGTGGGAAAAACGGGGGCAATGAAATGAGAAAAATTGTGGGATAATGAGTTGGGATGTGGCTACATAAGCTCGACGGAGTGGGCGACGAACCTAACGATGAAGCATGCTACTCGTGGGCAAAATTGCTGGGGGGATTTTGAGCATGTGGAGTGCTTCATCGCAAGCCCTCGAGGCAGCGGATGCGGGGCTGGATCCCGACGCCCAGACTTGCCTCGGCGGACTCGTTGCGCAGCGTGATCAACGACACGATCATCGACCGTTAGCAATGGGCGAGCCACACGGCCAGCCTGGGCAAGGCGTGACACCTCTACTGCCAAGGCCTCATCGATGGGAAAAACGGGGGCAACGAAATGAGAAAAATCGTGGGATAATGAGCTGGGATGTGGCAACACAAGCTCGACGGTGTGGGCTGCGAACCTAACGATGATGCATGCTACGCGAGGGCCAAATCGCTGGGGGTATTTTGAGCGTACGGAGTGCTTCGTCGTAGGCCCTCGAGGCGACGGACGCGGGGCTGGATGCCGATGCCCAGGTTTACCTAGGCGGACTCGTTGCGCAGCGCGATCGATGACATGATCATCGACCGTTAGCAATGAGCGAGCCGCACGGCAAGCCTGGGCAAGGCATGACACCCCTGCTGCCAAGGCCTCATCGGTGGGAAAAACGTGGGCAATGAAATGAGAAAAATCGTGGGATAATGAGCTGGATGTGGCTACATAAGCTCGACGGAGTGGGCGACGAACCTAACGATGAAGCATGCTACTCGTGGGCAAAATTGCTGGGGGGATTTTGAGCATGTGGAGTGCTTCATCGCAAGCCCTCGAGGCAGCGGATGCGGGGCTGGATCCCGACGCCCAGACTTGCCTCGGCGGACTCGTTGCGCAGCGTGATCAACGACACGATCATCGACCGTTAGCAATGGGCGAGCCACACGGCCAGCCTGGGCAAGGCGTGACACCTCTACTGCCAAGGCCTCATCGATGGGAAAAACGGGGGCAACGAAATGAGAAAAATCGTGGGATAATGAGCTGGGATGTGGCAACACAAGCTCGACGGTGTGGGCTGCGAACCTAACGATGATGCATGCTACGCGAGGGCCAAATCGCTGGGGGTATTTTGAGCGTACGGAGTGCTTCGTCGTAGGCCCTCGAGGCGACGGACGCGGGGCTGTGCCGATGCCCAGGTTTACCTAGGCGAACTCGTTGCGCAGCGCGATCGATGACACGATCATCGACCGTTAGCAATGAGCGAGCCGCACGGCAAGCCTGGGCAAGGCATGACACCCCTGCTGCCAAGGCCTCATCGGTGGGAAAAACGTGGGCAATGAAATGAGAAAAATCATGGGATAATGAGCTGGATGTGACTACACAAGCTCGACGGTGTAGGCGTCGAACCTAAAGATGAAGCATGCTACTCGTGGGCAAAATCGCTGGGGGGATTTTGAGCATGTGGAGTGCTTCATCGCAGGCCCTCGAGGAGGCGGATGCGGGGCTAGATCCTGACGCCCAGACTTGCCTCGGCAGACTCGTTGCGCAGCGTGATCGACGACACGATCGTCGGCCGTTAGCAATGAGCGAGCCACACGGCCAGCCTGGGCAAGGCGTGACACCTCTGCTGCCAAGGCCTCATCGATGGGGAAAATGTGGGCAATGAAATGAGAAAAATAATGGGATAATAAGCTGGGATGTGGCTATACAAGCTCGACGAGTTGGGCGGCGAAGCTAATGATGATGCATGCTACGCGAAGGCCAAATCGCTGGGGGGATTTTGAGCATACGGAGTGCTTCGTCGCAGGCCCTCGAGACGACGGATGCGGGGCTGGATCCCGACGCCCAGGCTTACCTCGGCGAACTCATTGCGCAGCGCGATCGACGACACTATCGTCGGCCGTTAACAATGAGCGAGCCACACGGCTAGCCTTGGCAAGGCGTGACACCCCTGCTGCTAAGGCCTCATCGGTGGGAAAAACGGGGGCAACAAAATGAGAAAAATCGTGGGATAATGAGTTGGGCTGTGGCTACACAAGCTCGACGGAGTGGGCGGCGAAGCTAACGATGATGCATGTTACGCGATGGCCAAATCGCTAGGGGGATTTTGTACATGCAGAGTGCTTCGTCGCAAGCCCTCGAAGCGACGGATGCAGGGCAAGATCCCGATGCCCAGGCTTGCCTTGGCGGACTCGTTGCACAGCGCGATCGACGACACGATCGTCGGCCGTTAGCAATGAGCGAGCCACACGGCCAGCTTGGGCAAGGTGTGACACCCCTGCTGCCAAGGCCTCATCGGTGGGAAAAACTTGGGCAACGAAATGAGAGAAATCGTGGGAAATTGATCTGGGATGCGGCTACACAAGCTCGACGGTGTGGGCGACGAAGCTAACAGTGATGCATGCTACGCGAGACCCAAATCGTTGGGGGTATTTTCAGCATGCAGAGTGCTTCGTCGTAGGCCCTCGAGGCGACGGATGCGGGGCTGGATGCCGACGCCCAGGTTTACCTAGGCGGACTCGTTGCGCAGCGCGATCGATGACACGATCATCGACCGTTAGCAATGAGCGAGCCGCACGGCCATCCTGGGCAAGGCGTGACACCCCTGCTGCTAAGGCCTCATCGGTGGGAAAAACGTGGGCAATGAAATGAGAAAAATCATGGGATAATGAGCTGGATGTGACTACACAAGCTCGACGGTGTAGGCGTCGAACCTAAAGATGAAGCATGCTACTCGTGGGGAAAATCGCTGGGGGGATTTTGAGCATGTGGAGTGCTTCATCGCAGGCCCTCGAAGAGGCGGATGCGGGGCTAGATCCTGACGCCCAGACTTGCCTCGGCGTACTCGTTGCGCAGCGTGATCGACGACACGATCGTCGGCCGTTAGCAATGAGCGAGCCACACGGCCAGCCTGGGCAAGGCGTGACACCTCTGCTGCCAAGGCCTCATCGATGGGGAAAATGTGGGCAATGAAATGAGAAAAATAATGGGATAATAAGCTGGGATGTGGCTATACAAGCTCGACGAGTTGGGCGGCGAAGCTAACAATGATGCATGCTACGCGAAGGCCAAATCGCTGGGGGGATTTTGAGCATACGGAGTGCTTCGTCGCAGGCCCTCGAGACGACGGATGCGGGGCTGGATCCCGACGCCCAGGCTTGCCTCGGCGAACTCATTGCGCAGCACGATCGACGACACTATCATCGGCCGTTAACAATGAGCGAGCCACACGGCTAGCCTTGGCAAGGCGTGACACCCCTGCTGCTAAGGCCTCATCGGTGGGAAAAACGAGGGCAACAAAGTGAGAAAAATCGTGGGATAATGAGTTGGGCTATGGCTACACAAGCTCGACGGAGTGGGCGGCGAAGCTAACGATGATGCAAGTTACGCGATGGCCAAATCGCTAGGGGGATTTTGTACATGCAGAGTGCTTCGTCGCAAGCCCTCGAAGCGACGGATGCAGGGCAGGATCCCGATGCCCAGGCTTGCCTTAGCGGACTCGTTGCACAGCGCGATCGACGACACGATCGTCGGCCGTTAGCAATGAGCGAGCCACACGGCCAGCTTGGGCAAGGTGTGACACCCCTGCTGCCAAGGCCTCATCGTTGAGAAAAACTTGGGCAACGAAATGAGAGAAATCGTGGGAAATTGATTTGGGATGCGGCTACACAAGCTCGACGGTGTGGGCGACGAAGCTAACAGTGATGCATGCTACGCGAGACCCAAATCGTTGGGGGTATTTTCAGCATGCAGAGTGCTTCGTCGTAGGCCCTCGAGGCGACGGATGCGGGGCTGGATGCCGACGCTCAGGTTTACCTAGGCGGACTCGTTGCGCAGCGCGATCGATGACACGATCATCGACCGTTAGCAATGAGCGAGCCGCACGGCCATCCTGGGCAAGGCGTGACACCCCTGCTGCCAAGGCCTCATCGGTGGGAAAAACGTGGGCAATGAAATGAGAAAAATCGTGGGATAATGAGCTGGATGTGACTACACAAGCTCGATGGTGTAGGCGACGAACCTAAAGATGAAGCATGCTACTCGTGGGCAAAATTGCTGGGGGGATTTTGAGCATGTGGAGTGCTTCATCGCAGGCCCTCGAGGCGGCGGATGCGGGGCTGGATCCCGACGCCCAGACTTGCCTCGGCAGACTCGTTGCGCAGCGTGATCGACGACACGATCGTCGACCGTTAGCAATGAGCGAGCCACATGGCTAGCCTGGGCAAGGCGTGGCACCTCTGCTGCCAAGGCCTCATCGATGGGGAAAATGTGGGCAATGAAATGAGAAAAATAATGGGATAATAAGCTGGGATGTGGCTATACAAGCTCGACGAGTTGGGCGGCGAAGCTAACGATGATGTATGCTACGCGAAGGCCAAATCGCTGGGGGGATTTTGAGCATACGGAGTGCTTCGTCGCAGGCCCTAGAGACGACGGATGCGGGGCTGGATCCCGACGCCCAGGCTTGCCTCGGCGGACTCATTGCGCAGCACTATCGATGACACTATCATTGGCCGTTAACAATGAGCGAGCCACACGGCCAGCCTTGGCAAGGCGTGACACCCCTGCTGCCAAGGCCTCATCGGTGGGAAAAACGGGGGCAACGAAATGAGAGAAATCGTGGGATAATGAGTTGAGATGTGGCTACACAAGCTCGACGGAGTGGGCGACGAAGCTAACGATGATGCATGTTACGCGATGGCCAAATCGCTAGGGGGATTTTGTACATGCAGAGTGCTTCATCGCAGGCCCTCGAAGCGACGGATGCAGGGTAGGATCCCGATGCCCAGGCTTGCCTTGGCGGACTCGTTGCACAGCGCGATCGACGACACGATCGTCTGCCGTTAGCAATGAGCGAGCCACACGGCCAGCTTGGGCAAGGTGTGACACCCCTGCTGCCAAGGCCTCATCGTTGAGAAAAACTTGGGCAACGAAATGAGAGAAATCGTGGGAAATTGATTTGGGATGCGGCTACACAAGCTCGATGGTGTGGGTGACGAAGCTAACAGTGATGCATGCTACGCGAGACCCAAATCGTTGGAGGTATTTTCAGCATGCAGAGTGCTTCGTTGCAGGCCCTCGAGGCGGCTATGCGGGGCTGGATCCCAAGGCTTAACCTTGGCTAGGCGGACTCGTTGCGCAGCGCGATCGTCGGTCATTAGCAACAAGCGAGCCAGACAGCCAGCCTGGGCATGGCGTGACAACCCTGTTGCTAAGGCCTCATTGGTGGGATAAACGTGGGCAACAAAATGAAAGAAATTGTGGCATAATGAGCTCGGATGTAGCTAGACAAACTCGACGGTGTGGGCGACGAAGCTAACGATGATGCATGCTGCGCGAGGGCCAAATCGCTGGGGGATTTTTTGCATGCAGAGTGCTTCATCGCAGGCCCTCGAAGTGGCGGATGCAGGGCAGGATCTCGATGCGCATGCTTGCCTAGATGGACTCGTTGCGCAGCGCGATCGATGACACTATCATCGGCCGTTAGCAATGAGCGAGCCACACGGCCAGCCTGGGAACGGTGTGACACCCCTGCTGCCAAGGCCTCATCGGTGGGAAAAATGTGGGCAACGAAATGAGAAAAATCGTGGGATAATGAGTTGGGATGTGGCTACACAAGCTCGACGGTGTGGGCGACGAACCTAACGATGATGCATGCTACGCGAGGGCCAAATCGCTGGGGGGATTTTGAGCTTGCGGAGTGCTTCGTCATAGGCCCTCAAGGCGACGGATGCGGGGCTGGATCCCAACGCCTAGGCTTGCCTCGGCAGACTCGTTGTGCAGCGTAATTGACGACACGATCGTCGGTCGTTAGCAATGAGCAAGCCAGGCAGCAAGCCTGGGCAAGGCGTGACACCTCTGATGCCAAGGCCTCATCGGTGGGACAAACGGGGGCAACGAAATGAGAAAAATCGTGGGATAATGAGCTGGGATATGGCTACACAAACTCGACGGTGTGGGCGACGAAGCTAACGATGATGCATGCTACACGAGGGCCAAATCGTTGGGTGGATTTTGAGCATGCTGAGTGCTTCGTCGCAGGCCCTCGAGGCGATGGATGTGGGGCTGGATCCCGACGCCCAGGCTTGCCTCGGCGGAGTCGTTGCGCAGCGCGATCGACGACATGATCGTCGGCCGTTAGCAATGAGCGAGCCACACGGCCAGCATGGGCACCCCTGCTGCCAAGGCCTCATCGGTGGAAAAAATGTGGGCAAAGAAATGATAAAAAGAATGGAATAATGAGCTGGGATGTGGCAACACAAACTCGACGGTTTGGGCGACGAAGCTAACGAAGATGCATGCTACGCGAGGGCCAAGTCGCTGGGGGGATTTTGTGCATTCGGAGTGCTTCGAAGCAGGCCCTTGAGGCGATGGATGTAGGGCTGGATCCCGACGCCCAGGCTTGCCTCGAAGGACTCGTTACGCAACGCGATCGAGGACACGATCGTCGACCGTTAGCAATGAGCGAGCCACACAGCCAGCCTGGGAAAGGCGTGACACCCCTGCTGCCAAGGCCTCATCGGTGGGAAAAACGTGGGCAACGAAATGAGAAAAATTATGGGATAATGAGCTGGGATGTGGCTACAGAAGCTCGACGGTGTGGGCGGCGAAGCTAACGATGATACATGTTATGCGTTGGCCAAATCATTAGGGGGATTTTGAGCATGCGGAGTGCTTCGTCGCAGGCCCTCGATGCGATGGATGCGGGGCTGGATCCCGACGCCCATGCTGGCCTCGATGGACTCGTTGTGCAGCGCGATCGACGACACGATCGTCGACCGTTAGCAATGAGTGAGCCACATGGCCAGCCTGGGCAAGGCGTGACACCTCTGCTACCAAGGCCTTATCGGTGGGAAAAAAGGGGGCAACGAAATGAGAAAAATCGTGGGATAATGAGCTGGGATGTGGCTACACAAGCTCGACGGTGTGGGTGGCGAAGCTAACGATGATGCATGCTACACGAGGGCCAAATCGCTGGGGGGATTTTGAGCATGCAGAGTGCTTTGTCGCAGGCCCTCGAGGCGGCAGATGCGGCGTTAGATCCCGATGCCCAGGCTTGCCTAGGAGGACTCGTTGCACAGCGCGATCGATGAAATGATCATCGGCCATTAGCAATGAGCGAGCCACACGGCCAGCCTGGGCACCCCAGCTGCCAAGGCCTCATCGGTGGGAAAAATGTGGGCAACGAAATGAGAAAAATAATGGGAAAATAAGCTAGGGTGTGGCTATACAAGCTCGACGGTGTGGGCGACGAAGCAAACGACGATGCATGCTATGCGAGGGCCAAATCATTGGGGGGAATTTTGAGCATGCAGAGTGCTTCATCGCAGGCCCTCGAGGCGGTGAATGCGGGGCTGGATCCCAACGCCCAGGGTTGCCTAGGCGGACTTATCGCGCAGCGCGATCGACGACACGATCGTCGGCCGTTAGCAATGAGCGAGCCACACGGCCAGCCTGGACAAAGCGTGACACCTCTGCTGCCAAGGCCTCATCGATGGGAAAAACGTGGGCAACAAAATGAGAAAAATCGTGGGATAATGAGCTGGGATGTGGCTACACAAGCTCGACGGTGTGGGAGCCGAAGCTAACGATGATGCAAGCTACGCGAGGGCCAAATCGCTGGGGGGATTTTGAGCATGCGGAGTGCTTCGTCGTAAGCCCTCGAGGCACGGATACGGGGCTTGATCCCGACGCCCATGCTTGCCCTGGCAGATTCATTGTGCAGCGCGATCGATGACACGATCATATGCCGTTAGCAACAAGCGAGCCAGACAGCCAGCCTGGGCAAGGCGTGACACCCCTGTTGCTAAGGCGTCATCGGTGGGAAAAACGTGGGCAACCAAACGAGGAAAATTTTTGGATAATGAGCTGAGATGTGGCTAGACAAACTCGACGGCGTGGGCGAAGAAGCTAACGATGATGCATGCTACGCGAGCGCCAAATCGTTGAGGGGAGTTTCGAGGTTGCGGAGTGCTTCGTCATAGGCCCTCGAGGGGGTGAACGTGGGGTTGGATCCCGACGCTCAGGCTTGCCTAGGCAAACTCGTTGCGCAGCACGATCGACGACATTATCGTCAGCCGTTAGCAATGAGCGATCCACACGGGCAGCCTGGGCACCCCAGCTGCCAAGGCCTCATCGGTGGGAAAAATGTGGGCAACGAAATGAGAAAAATAATGGGAAAATGAGTTGGGATGTGGCTATACAAGCTCGACGTTGTGGGCGGCGAAGTTACCGATGATGCATGCTACGCGAAGGCCAAATCGTTGGGGGGATATTGAGCATGCGGAGTGCTTCGTCGTAGGCCCTCGAGGTGGCGAATGCGGGGCTGGATCTCGACGCCCAGGGTTGCCTAGGCACACTCATCGCGCAGCGCGATCGACGACACGATCGTCGATCTTTAGCAATGAGTGAGCCACACGGCCAGCCTGGGCAAAGCGTGGCACCTCTACTGCCAGGGCCTCATTGGTGGGAAAAACGTGGGCAACAAAATAAGAAAAATCGTGGGATAATGAGCTGGGATGTCGCTACACAAGCTCGACGGTGTGGGCATCCAAACTAACGATGATGCATGCTACGCGAGCGCCAAATCGCTGGGGGGATATTGAGCATGCGGAGTGCTTCGTCGCAGGGCCTCGAGGCGGCGAATGCGGGGCTGGATCCCAACTCCTAGGCTTGCCTCGGCAGACTTGTTGCGCAGCATAATTGACGACACGATCATCGGCCGTTAGCAACAAGCGAGCCAGACAGCCAGCCTGGGCAAGGCGTGTCACCCTTGTTGCTAAGGCCTCATCGGTGGGAAAAACGTGGGCAACAAAATGAGAAAAATTGTGGGATAATGAGCTGGGATGTCGCTACACAAGCTCGACGGTGTGGGCGTCGAAGCTAACGATGATGCATGCTACGCGAGGGCCAAATCCCCGGCGGAATTTTGAGCATGCGGAGTGCTTCATCGCAGGCCATCGAGGCGCGGATACGGGTCTTGATCCCGACGCCCATGCTTGCCTTGGCAGTCTCATTGCACAGCGCGATCGTAGGCCGTTAGCAACAAGCAAGCTAGACAGCCAGCCTGGGCATGGCGTGACACCCCTGTTGCTAAGGCCTCATTGGTCGCAAAAATGTGGGCAACAAAACGAGGGAAATTGTGGGATAATGAGCTGAGATGTGGCTAGACGAAGTCGACGGTGTGGGCGGCGAAGCTAATGATGATGCATGCTACACGAGGGCCAAATCGTTGGGGGGAGTTTCGAGCTTACGGAGTGCCGTCCCAGGCCCTCGAGGGGGTGAACGTTGGGCTGGATCTTGATGGTCAGGCTTGCCTAGGCGGACTCGTTGCGCAGCGCGATCGTCGACATGATCGTCGGCCGTTAGCATTGAGCGAGCCACACAGGCAGCCTGGGCACCCCAGCTGCCAAGGCCTCATCGGTGGGAAAAATGAGGGCAACGAAATGAGGGAAATTGTGGGATAATGAGCTGAGATGTGGCTAGACAAACTCCACGGTGTGGGCGGCGAAGCTAACGATGATGCATGCTACGCGAGGGCCAAATCGTTGGGGGGATAATGAGCATGCGGAGTGCTTCGTCGCAGGCCCTCGAGGCAGCAAATGCGGGGCTGGATCCCGACACCCAGGGTTGCTTAGGCGGACTCATCGCGCAACGCGATCGACGACACGATCGTCGGTCGTTAGCAATGAGCGAGCCACACGGCCAGCCTGGGTAAGGCATGACACCTTGGCTGCGAAGGCCTCATCGGTGGGAAAAACATAGGCAATAAAATGAGAAAAATCGTGGGATAATGAGCTACGATGTGGCTACACAAGCTCGACGGTGTGGGCGCCGAAGCTAACGATGATGCATGCTACGCGAGGGCCAAATCGCTAGGGGGATATTAAGCACGCGGAGTGCTTCGTCGTCGACCCTCGAGGCGGCAAATGCGGGACTGGATCCCGACGCCCACGCTTGCCTTGGCGGACTCATTGTGCAGCGCGATCAACGACACGATCGTCGGCCGTTAGCAACAAGTTAGCCAGATAGCCAGCCTGGGCAAGGCGTGACACCCCTGTTGCCAAGGCCTCATCGGTGGGAAAAACGTGGGCAACGAAACGAGAGAAATTATGGGATAATGAGCTGAGATGTGGCTAGACAAACTCGACGGTGTGGGTAGCAAAGCTAACGATGATGCATGCTACGCGAGGGCCAAATCGCTGGGGGGATATTGAGCATGCAGAGTGCTTTATCGCAGGCCCTCGAGGCGATAAATGCGGGGCTAGATCCCGACGCCCAGGGTTCCCTAGGCGGACTCTATGTGTTGCGCGATCGATAACATGATCGTCGGCCATTAGTAATGAGTGAGCCACACAGCGAGCCTGGGCAAGGCGTGACACCCCTGTGCCAAGGCCTCATTGGTGGGAAAAACGAGGGCAACGAAATGAGAAAAATTGTAAGATAATGAGCTGGGATGTGGCTACAAAAGATCGACGGCGTGGACGGCAAAGCTAACGATGATGCATGCTGCGTGAGGGCCAAATCGCTGGGGGGATTTTGAGCATGCGGAATGCTTCATCCCAGGCCCTCGAAGCGGCGGATGCGGGGCTGGATCCCGACGCCCAGGGTTGCCTAGGCAGACTCATCGCGCAGCGCGATCGACGACACGATCGTCAGCCATTAGCAATGAGCGAGCCACACGGCCAGCCTAGGCAAGGTGTGACACCTCTGCTGCCAAGGCCTCATCGGTGGGAAAAATGTGGGCAACGAAATGAGAGAAATCGTGGGACAATGAGCTGGGATGTGGCTACACAAGCTCAACGGTGTGGGAGGCGAAGCTAATGATGATTCATGCTACGCGAGGGTCAAATCGCTGGGAGGATTTTGAGCATGCGGAGTGCTTCGTCGCAGGCCCTCGAGGCGCGGATACGGGGCATGATCCTGACGCCCAGGCTTGCCTTGGCAGATTCATTGCGCAGCGTGATCGATGACACGATCGTATGCCGTTAGCAATGAGCGAGCCAGACAGCTAGCCTGGGCAAGGTGTGTGTGACACCCCTGTTGCTAAGGCCTCATCAGTGGGAAAAACGTGGGCAACCAAACGAGGGAAATTGTTGGATAATGAGCTGAGATGTGGCTAGACAAACTCGACGGTGTGGGCAAAGAAGCTAACGATGATGCATGCTACGCGAGCGCCAAATCGTTGAGGGGAGTTTCGAGCTTGCGGAGTGCTTCGTCATAGGCCCTCGAGGGGGGGAATGTGGGGTTGGATCCCGACGCTCAGGCTTGCCTAGGCGGACTCGTTGCGCAGCACGATCGACGACATTATCGTCGGCCGTTAGAAATGAGCGATCCACACGGCCAGCCTAGGCACCCCAGCTGCCAAGCCCTCATCGGTGGGAAAAATGTGGGCAACGAAATGAGAAAAATAATGGGAAAATGAGCTGGGATGTGGCTATACAAGCTCGACGTTATGGGCGGCGAAGTTACCGATGACGCATGCTATGCAAGGGCTAAATCGTTGGGGGGACATTGAGCATGCGGAGTGCTTCGTCGTAGGCCCTCAAGACAGCGAATGCGGGGCTGGATCCCGACGCCCAGGGTTGCCTAGGCAGACTCATCGCGCAGCGCGATCGACGACACGATCGTCAGCCGTTAGCAATGAGCGAGCCACACGGCCAGCCTGGGCAAGGTGTGACACCTCTGCTGCCAAGGCCTCATCGGTGGGAAAGATGTGGGCAACGAAATGAGAGAAATCGTGGGACAATGAGCTGGGATGTGGCTACACAAGCTCGACGGTGTGGGAGGCGAAGCTAATGATGATTCATGCTACGCGAGGGTCAAATCGCTGGGAGGATTTTGAGCATGCGGAAGCTCGAGGCGCGGTGTGGGAGGCGAAAGCTAATGATGATAGCAATCTGCCAATGGGCTACTAAGGGCGAGGGTCAGCCGTTAGCAATGAGCGAGCCACACGGCCAGCCTGGGCAAGGTGTGACACCTCTGCTGCCAAGGCCTCATCGGTGGGAAAGATGTGGGCAACGAAATGAGAGAAATCGTGGGACAATGAGCTGGGATGTGGCTACACAAGCTCGACGGTGTGGGAGGCGAAGCTAATGATGATTCATGCTACGCGAGGGTCAAATCGCTGGGAGGATTTTGAGCATGCGGAGTGCTTCGTCGCAGGCCCTCGAGGCGCGGATACGGGGCATGATCCTGACGCCCAGGCTTGCCTTGGCAGATTCATTGCGCAGCGTGATCGATGACACGATCGTATGCCGTTAGCAATGAGCGAGCCAGACAGCTAGCCTGGGCAAGGTGTGACACCCCTGTTGCTAAGGCCTCATCAGTGGGAAAAACGTGGGCAACCAAACGAGGGAAATTGTTGGATAATGAGCTGAGATGTGGCTAGACAAACTCGACGGTGTGGGCAAAGAAGCTAACGATGATGCATGCTACGCGAGCGCCAAATCGTTGAGGGGAGTTTCGAGCTTGCGGAGTGCTTCGTCATAGGCCCTCGAGGGGGGGAACGTGGGGTTGGATCCCGACGCTCAGGCTTGCCTAGGCGGACTCGTTGCGCAGCACGATCGACGACATTATCGTCGGCCGTTAGCAATGAGCGATCCACACGGCCAGCCTAGGCACCCCAGCTGCCAAGGCCTCATCGGTGGGAAAAATGTGGGCAACGAAATGAGAAAAATAATGGGAAAATGAGCTGGGATGTGGCTATACAAGCTCGACGTTATGGGCGGCGAAGTTACCGATGACGCATGCTATGCAAGGGCTAAATCGTTGGGGGGACATTGAGCATGCGGAGTGCTTCGTCGTAGGCCCTCAAGACAGCGAATGCGGGGCTGGATCCCGACGCCCAGGGTTGCCTAGGCAGACTCATCGCGCAGCGCGATCGACGACACGATCGTCAGCCGTTAGCAATGAGCGAGCCACACGGCCAGCCTGGGCAAGGTGTGACACCTCTGCTGCCAAGGCCTCATCGGTGGGAAAGATGTGGGCAACGAAATGAGAGAAATCGTGGGACAATGAGCTGGGATGTGGCTACACAAGCTCGACGGTGTGGGAGGCGAAGCTAATGATGATTCATGCTACGCTAGGGTCAAATCGCTGGGAGGATTTTGAGCATGCGGAGTGCTTCGTCGCAGGCCCTCGAGGCGCGGATACGGGGCATGATCCTGACGCCCAGGCTTGCCTTGGCAGATTCATTGCGCAGCGTGATCGATGACACGATCGTATGCCGTTAGCAATGAGCGAGCCAGACAGCTAGCCTGGGCAAGGTGTGACACCCCTGTTGCTAAGGCCTCATCAGTGGGAAAAACGTGGGCAACCAAACGAGGGAAATTGTTGGATAATGAGCTGAGATGTGGCTAGACAAACTCGACGGTGTGGGCAAAGAAGCTAACGATGATGCATGCTACGCGAGCGCCAAATCGTTGAGGGGAGTTTCGAGCTTGCGGAGTGCTTCGTCATAGGCCCTCGAGGGGGGGAACGTGGGGTTGGATCCCGACGCTCAGGCTTGCCTAGGCGGACTCGTTGCGCAGCACGATCGACGATATTATCGTCGGGCGTTAGCAATGAGCGATCCACACGGCCAGCCTAGGCACCCCAGCTGCCAAGGCCTCATCGGTGGGAAAAATGTGGGCAACGAAATGAGAAAAATAATGGGAAAATGAGCTGGGATGTGGCTATACAAGCTCGACGGTATGGGCGGCGAAGTTACCGATGACGCATGCTATGCAAGGGCTAAATCGTTGGGGGGACATTGAGCATGCGGAGTGCTTCGTCGTAGGCCCTCAAGACAGCGAATGCGGGGCTGGATCCCGACGCCCAGGGTTGCCTAGGCAGACTCATCGCGCAGCGCGATCGACGACACGATCGTTGATCGTTAGCAATGAGCGAGCCACACGGCCAGCCTGAGCAAAGCGTGACACCTCTGCTGCCAAGGCCTCATCGATGGGAAAAACGTGGGCAACGAAATGAGAAAAATTATGGGATAATGAGCTGGGATGTCGCTACACAAGCTCGACGGTGTGGGCGCCGAAGCTAACGATGATGCATGCTACGTGAGGGCCAAATCGCTGGGGGGATTTTGAGCATGTGGAATTCTTCGAAGCAGGCCCTCGAAGCGGTGGATGCGGGGTTGGATCCCGACGCCCAAACTTGCCTTGGCAGACTCATTGCGCAACATGATCGACGACACGATCGTCAGCCGTTAGCAATGAGCGAGCCACATGGGCAGCCTAGGCAAGGCGTGACACCTCTGCTGCCAAGGCCTCATCGATGGGAAAAATGTGGGCAACTAAATGAGAGAAATCGTGGGACAATGAGCTGGGATGTGGCTACACAAGCTCGACGGTGTGGGAGGCGAAGCTAACGATGATTCATGCTACACGAGGGCCAAATCGCTGGGGGGATTTTGAGCATGCGGAGTGCTTCATCGTAGGCCCTCGAGGCGTGGATACGAGGCTTGATCCCGACGCCCAGGCTTGCCTAGCCGGACTCCATGCGCATCGCGATCGATGACACGATCGTAGACCATTAGCAACAAACGAGCTAGACAGCCAGCCTGGGCAAGACGTGATACCCCTATTGCTAAAGCCTCATCGGTGGGAAAAACGTGACCAACAAAACGAGGGAAATTGTGGGATAATTAGCTGAGATATGGCTAGACAAACTCGACGGTGTGGGCGGCTAAGCTAACGATAATGCATGCCACGTGAGGGCCAAATTGTTGGGGGGAGTTTCGAGCCTGCGGAGTGCTTCGTCACAGGGCCTCGAGGGGGCGAACGTGGGGTTGGATCCCGACGCTCAGGCTTGTCTAAGCAGACTCGTTGCGCAGCGCGATCCACGACATGATCGTTGGCCGTTAACAATGAGCGAGCTCACGGCCAGCCTAGGCACCCTAGCTGCAAAGGCCTCATCGGTGGGAAAAATGTGGGCAATGAAATGAGAAAAATAATGGGAAAATGAGCTGGGATGTGGCTATACAAGCTCGATGGTGTGGGCGACGAAGCTAACGATGATGCATGCTACGCGAGGACCAAATTGTTAGAGGGATATTAAGCATGCGGAGTGCTTCGTCGCAGGCCCTCGAGGCGGCGAATGCGGGGCTGGATCCCGACGCTCAGGGTTGCCTAGGCGAATGCATCGCGTAGCGCGATCAACGGCACGATCGTGGCCGTTAGCAACGAGCGAGCCACATGGCTAGCCTGGGCAAAGTGTGACACCTCTGCTGCCAAGGCCTCATCGGTGGGAAAAACGTGGGCAACAAAATGAGAAAAATCGTGGGATAATGAGCTGGGATGTCGCTACACAAGCTCGACGTTGTGGGCGTCGAAGCTAACGATGATGCATGCTACGTGAGGGCCAAATCGCTGGGGGGATTTTGAGCATGTGGAATGCTTCGAAGCAGGCCCTCGAAGCGGTGGATGCGGGGCTGGATCCCGACGCCCAAGCTTGCGTTAGAAGACTCATTGCGCAACATGATCGACGACACGATCGTCAGCCGTTAGCAATGAGCGAGCCACACGGCCAGCCTAGGCAAGGCGTGACACCTCTGCTGCCAAGGCCTTATCGGAGGGAAAAATGTGGGCAACTAAATGAGAGAAATCGTGGGACAATGAGCTGGGATGTGGCTACACAAGCTCGACAGTGTGGGAGGCGAAGCTAACGATGATTCATGCTACGCGAGGGCCAAATCGCTGAGGGGATTTTGAGCATGCGGAGTGCTTCATCGCAGGCCCTCGAGGCGTGGATATGGGGCTTGATCCCGATGCCCAGGCTTGCCTAGGCGGACTCATTGTGCAGCGCGATCGATGACACGATCGTAGACCATTAGCAACAAACGAGCCAGACAGCCAGCCTGGGCAAGACGTGACACCCCTATTGCTAAAGCCTCATCGGTGGGAAAAACGTGACCAACAAAATGAGGGAAATTGTGGGATAATGAGCTGAGATGTGGCTAGACAAACTCGACGGTGTGGGCGGCTAAGCTAACGATAATGCATGCCACGTGAGGGCCAAATTGTTGGGGGGAGTTTCGAGCCTGCGGAGTGCTTCGTCACAAGCCCTCGAGGGGGCGAACGTGGGGTTGGATCCCGACGCTCAGGCTTGCCTAAGCAGACTATTTGCGCAGCGCGATCCACGACATGATCGTCGGCCGTTAACAATGAGCGAGCTACACGGCCAGCTTGGGCACCCCAGCTGCAAAGGCCTCATCGGTGGGAAAAATGTGGGCAATGAAATGAGAAAAATAATGGGAAAATAAGCTGGGATGTGGCTATACAAGCTCGATGGAGTGGGCGGCGAAGCTAACGATGATGCATGCTACACGAGGACCAAATCGTTAGGGGGATATTAAGCATGCGGAGTGCTTCGTCGCAGGCCCTCGAGGCGGCGAATGCGGGGCTGGATCCCGACGCCCAGGGTTGCCTAGGCGAACTTATCGCGTAGTGCGATCAACGGCACGATCGTGGCCGTTAGCAACGAGCGAGCCACATGGCTAGCCTTGGCAAAGCGTGACACCTCTGCTGTCAAGGCCTCATCGGTGGGAAAAACGTGGGCAACAAAATGAGAAAAATCGTGGGATAATGAGCTGGGATGTCACTACATAAGCTCGACGGTGTGGGCGCCGAAGCTAGATGATGCATGCTACGCGAGGGCCAAATCGCTGGGGGGATATTGAGCATGCGGAGTGCTTCGTCGCAGGCCCTCGAGGCAACGAATGCAGGGCTGGATCCCGACGCCCAGGCTTGCCTTAGCGGACTCGTTGCGCAGCGCGATCGACGACACGATCATCGGCCGTTAGCAACAAGCGAGCTAGACAGCCAGCCTGGGCAAGGCGTGACGCCCCTGTTGCTAAGGCCTCATCGGTGGAAAAAACGTGGGCAATGAAACGAGAGAAATTGTGAGATAATGAGCTGAGATATGGCTAGACAAACTCGACGGTGTGGGAGGCGAAGCTAACGATGATGCATACTACGCAAGGGCCAAATCGCTGGAGGGATATTGAGCATGCGGAGTGCTTCGTCGCAGGCCCTCAAGGTGGTGAATGCGGGCTGGATCCCGACGCCCAGGGTTGCCTAGGCGGACTCGATGCGCTGTGCGATTGATGACATGATTGTTGGCCGTTAGCAATGAGAGAGCCACACGGCCAGCCTGGGCAATGCGTGACACCCCAGCTGCCAAGGCCTCATCGGTGGGAAAAATGTGGGCAACAAAATGAGAAAAATTGTGAGATAATGAGCTGGGATGTGGCTACACAAGCTCGATGGTGTGGGCGGTGAAGCTAACGATGATTCATGCTACGCGAGGGCCAAATCGCTGGGGTGATTTTGAGCATGCGGAGTGCTTCATCGCAGGCCCTCGAGGCGTGGATACGGGGCTTGATCCCGATACCCAGGCTTGCCTAGGCGGACTCATTGCGCAGCGCGATCGATGACACGATCGTAGACCATTAGCAACAAACGAGCCAGACAGCCAGCCTGGGCAAGACGTGACACCCCTATTGCTAAAGCCTCATCGGTGGGAAAAACGTAGGCAACAAAACGAGGGAAATTGTGGGATAATGAGCTGAGATGTGGCTAGACAAACTCGACGGTGTGGGCGGCTAAGCTAACGATGATGCATGCCACGTGAGGGCCAAATCGTTGGGGGGAGTTTTGAACCTGCGGAGTGCTTCGTCACAGGCCCTCGAGGCGGCGAATGCGGGGCTAGATCCCGACGCCCAGGGTTGCCTAGGCAGACTCATTGCGCAGCGCGATAGACGACACGATCGTCGATCGTTAGTAATGAGCGAGCCACACGGCCAGCCTGGGCAAAGCATGACACCTCTGCTACCAAGGCCTCATCGGTGGGAAAAACGTGGGCAACAAAATGTGAAAAATCGTGGGATAATGAGCTGGGATTTCGCTACACAAGCTCGACGGTGTGGGCTGCGAAGCTAACGATGATGCATGCTACGTGAAGGCCAAATCGCTGGGTTATTTTGAGCATGCAGAATGCTTCGAAGCAGGCCCTCGAAGCGGTGGATGCGGGACTGGATCCCGATGCCCAGGCTTGCCTTGGCAGACTCATTGCGCAACACGATCGACGACATGATCGTCAGCCGTTAGCAATGAGCGAGCCACACGGCCAGCTTGGGCAAGGCGTGACACCTTTGCTGCCAAGGCCTCATCGGTGGGAAAAATGTGCGCAACTAAATGAGAGAAATTGTGGGACAATGAGCTGGGATGTGGCTACACAAGCTCGACGGTGTGGGAGGCGAAGCTAACGATGATTCATGCTACGCAAGGGCCAAATCGCTGGGGGGATTTTGAGCATGCGGAGTGCTTCATCGCAGGCCCTCGAGGCGTGGATACGGGGCTTGATCCCGATGCCCAGGCTTGCCTAGGCGGACTCATTGCGCAGCGCGATCGATGACACGATCGTAGACCATTAGCAACAAGCGAGCCAGACAGCCAGCCTGGGCAAGACGTGACACCCCTATTGCTAAAGCCTCATCGGTGGGAAAAACGTAGGCAACAAAACGAGGGAAATTGTGGGATAATGAGCTGAGATGTGGCTAGACAAACTCAACGGTGTGGGCGGCTAAGCTAACGATGATGCATGCCACGTGAGGGCCAAATCATTGGGGGGAAGTTTTGAACCTGCGGAGTGCTTCGTCACAGGCCCTCGAGGGGCCGAACGTGGGGTTGGATCCCGACGCTCAGGCTTGCCGAAGCAGACTCGTTGCGCAGCTCGATCCATGACATGATCGTCGGCCGTTAACAATGAGCGAGCTACACGGCCAGCTTGGGCACCCCAGCTGCAAAGGCCTCATCGGTGGGAAAAAATGTAGGCAATGAAATGAGAAAAATAATGGGAAAATGAGCTAGGATGTGGCTATACAAGCTCAATGGTGTGGGCGGTGAAGCTAACAATGATGCATGCTACGCGAGGACCAAATCATTGGGGGGATATTGAGCATGCGGAGTGCTTCATCGCAGGCCCTCGAGGCAGCGAATGCGGGGCTGGATCCCGACGCCCAGGGTTTCCTAGGCAGACTCATCGCGTAGCGCGATCAACGGCACGATCGTCGGCCGTTAGCAACGAGTGAGCCACATGGCCAGCCTGGGCAAAGCGTGACACCTCTGCTGTAAAGGCCTCGTCGGTGGGAAAAGCGTGGGCAACAAAATGAGAAAAAAGGTGGGATAATGAGCTGAGATATGGCTAGACAAACTCGACGGTATGGGAGGTGAAGCTAACGATGATGCATACTACGCGAGGGCCAAATCGCTGGGGGGATATTGAGCATGCGGAGTGCTTCGTCGCAGGCCCTCAAGGCGGTGAATGCGGGGCTGGATCCTGACGCCCAGGGTTGCCTTGGCGGACACATCGCGCAGCGCGATCGACAACACGATCGTCGGCCGTTAGCAATGAGCGAGCCACACGGCCAGCCTGGGCAAAGTGTGACACCTCTATTGCCATGGTCTCATCGGTGGGAAAAACGTGGGCAACAAAATGAGAAAAATCATGGGATAAGGAGCTGGGATGTCGCTACACAAGCTCGACGGTGTGGGCGCCGAAGCTAACGATGATGCATGCTACGCGAGGGCCAAATCGCTGGAGGGATTTTGAGCATGCGGAGTGCTTCGTCGCAAGCCCTCGAGGAGGCGAATGCGGGCTGGATCCCGACGCCCAGGGTTGCCTAGGCGGACTCGATGCGTTGCGCGATCGACGACACGATTGTCGACCGTTAGTAATAAGAGAGCCACACGGCCAACCTAGGCAAGGCATGACACCCCTGCTGCCAAGGCCTCATCGGTGGGAAAAATGTGGGCAACGAAATGAGAAAAATTGTGAGATAATGAGCTGGGATGTGGCTACACAAGCTCGATGGTGTGGGCGGCGAAGCTAACGATGATGCATGCTACGCGAGGGCCAAATCGTTGAGGGGATTTTGAGCATGCGGAATGCTTCGTCGCAGGCCCTTGAAGTGGCGGATGCGGGTCTTGATTCCGACGCCCAGGCTTGCCTTGGCGGACTCATTGCGCTGCGCGATCGATGACACGATCGTCAGCAGTTAGCAATGAGCGAGCCACGTAGCCAACCTGGGCAAGGCGTGACACCTCTGCAGCCAAGGCCTCATCGATGGGAAAAATGTGGGCAATGAAATGAGAGAAATCGTGGGACATTGAGCTGGGATGTGGCTACACAAGCTCGACGGTGTGGGAGGCAAAGCTAACGATGATCCATGCTACGTGAGGGCCAAATCGCTGGGGGGATTTTGAGCATGCGGAGTGCTTCGTCGCAGGCCCTTGAGGCGACGAATACGGGGCTGGATCTCGACGCCCAGGCTTGCCTAGGCAGACTCGTTGCGCAGCGCGATCCACGACACGATCATCGACCGTTAGCAACAAGCGATCCAGACAACCAGCCTGGGTAAGGCATGACACTCCTGTTTCTAAGGTCTCATCGGTGGGAAAAACGTGGGCAACGAAACGAGAGAAATTATGGGATAATGAGCTGAGATATGGCTAGACAAACTCGACGGTGTGGGAGGCAAGGCTAACGATGATGCATAATATGCGAGGGCCAAATCGTTGGGGGGATATTGAGCATGCGGAGTGCTTCGTCGCAGGCCCTCAAGGCGGTGAATGCGGGGCTGGATCCCGATGCCCAGGGTTGCCCTGGCTGACTCATCTCGCAGCGCCATCGACGACACGATCGTCGGCCGTTAGCAAAGAGCGAGCCACACGGCCAGCCTGGGCAAAGCGTGACACCTCTATTGCCATGGCCTCATCGGTGGGAAAAAACGTGGGCAATAAAATGAGAAAAATCGTGGGATAATGAGCTGGGATGTCGCTACACAACCTCGACGGTGTGGGCGCGAAAGCTAACGATGATGCATGCTACGCGAGGGCCAAATCGCTGGAGGGATTTTGAGCATGTAGAGTGCTTCGTCGCAGGCCCTCAAGGCGGCGAATGCCGGCTGGATCCCGATGCCCAAGGTTGCCTAGGTGGACTCGATGCGCTGCGCGATCGACGAAACGATTGTCGGCCGTTAGCAATGAGAGAGCCACACGGCCAGCGTGGGCAAGGCGTAACACCCCTGCTGCCAAGGCCTCATCGGTGGGAAAAATGTGGGCAACGAAATGAGAAAAATTGTGAGATAATGAGCTGAGATGTGGCTACACAAGCTCGATGGTGTGGGCGGTGAAGCTAACGATGATGCATGCTACGTGAGGGCCAAATCGCTAGGGGCATTTTGAGCATGCGGAGTGCTTCGTCGCAGGCGCTCGAGGCACGGATACGGGGCTTGATCCCGATGCCCAGGCTTGTCTTGGCAGACTCATTGCACAGCGCGATCGATGACATGATCGTAGGCCGTTAGCAACAAGCGAGCCAGACAGCCAGCCTGGGCAACGTGTGATACCCCTGCTGCCAAGGCCTCATCGGTGGGAAAAACGTGGGCAACGAAAGGAGAAAAATTGTGAGATAATGAGCTGGGATGTGGCTACACAAGCTCGACGGTGTGGGCGGCAAAGTTAACGATGATGCATGCTACGCGAGGGTCAAATCGTTGGGGGGAATTTTGAGCATGCGGAGTGCTTCATCGCAGGCCCTCGAGGCGGCGGATGTGGGGTTGGATCCCGACGCTCAGGCTTGCCTAAGCGAACTCGTTGCGCAGCGCGATCGATGACACGATCGTCGACCGTTAGCAACAAGCAAGCTAGACAGCCAACTTGGGCAAGGTGTGACACCCCTGCATCTAAGGCCTCATCGGTGGAAAAAAAGTGGGCAACGAAACGAGAGAAATTGTGGGATAATGAGCTGAGATGTGGCTAGACAAACTCGACGGTGTGGGCAGCGAAGCTAACGATGATGCATGCTACGCGAGGGCCAAATCGCTGGGGGGATTTTGGGCATGCAGAGTGTTTCGTCGCAGGCCCTCGAGGCTGCAAATGCGGGGCTGGATCCCGACGCCCAGGGTTGTCTAGGTGGAGTCATTACGCAGCGCGATCGACGACACGATCGTCGACCGTTAGCAATGAGCGAGCCACACGGCCAGCCTGGGCAAAGCGTGACAGCTCTGCTGACAAGGCCTCATCGGTGGGAAAAACGTGGGCATCAAAATAAGAAAAATCATGGGATAATGAGCTGGGACGTGGCTACACAAGCTTGATGGTATGGGTGGCGAAGCTAATGATGATGCATGCTACGCGAGGGCCAAATCGCTTGGGGGATTTTGAGCATGCGGAGTGCTTCGTCGCAGGCCCTCGAGGCGGCGGATGCGGGGCTGGATCCTGACGCCCAGGGTTGCCTAGGCGGACACATTACGCAGCACGATCGACGACATGATCGTCGGACATTAGCAATGAGCAAGCCACACGGCCAGCCGGGGCAAGGCGTGACACCTCTACTGCCAAGGCCTCATCGGTGGGAAAAATGTGGGCAACGAAATGAGAAAAATCGTGGGACAATGAGCTGGGATGTGGCAACACAAGCTCGACGGTGTGGGAGGTGAAGCTAGCGATGATTCCTGCTACGCGAGGGCCAAATCGCTAGGGAGATTTTGAGCATGCGGAGTGCTTCACCGCAGGCCCTCGGGGCGTGGATACGGGGCTTGATCCCGACGCCCAGGCCTACCTAGGCGGACTCGTTGCGCAGCACGATCGATGACACGATCGTCTGTCGTTAGCAATGAGTGAGCCACACG
>JAJFZO010000835.1:760000-775000 GCA_021397835.1 Moringa oleifera | reverse complement strand
CCCTGCCCTTCGACGTAGTGCCCAGCGAGCGAGCCAGGGGAGCCGCATCGCACGGACCCTGGGCACGGGTGGCATGCCCAGGCAGCCCCCAGCAGGCATGGCATGGGCTGCCCCCCCAGTGTGCGGCAGCGGTGGAGCACCAGCCAGGCTGCGGGCGCCCATCACGAGCCAGCCCCCACGTCCCTGTCCCTCGACGTAGTGCCCAGCGAGCGAGCCAGGGGAGCCGCGTCACATGGACCTTGGGCATGGGTAGCATGCCCAGGCAGCCCCCAGCAGGTACGGCATTGGCTGCTCGCCCAGCGTGCAGCAGCGGTAGGCGCGCCAGCCAGACCGCGGGCGCCCATCGCGAGCCAGCCCCCACGACCCTGTCCCTCGACGTAGTGCCCAGCAAGCGAGCCAGGGGAGCCGCGTTGCACGGACCTGCAGCACAGGTGGCACGCCAATGCAGCCCCCAGATGGCACGGCATGGGCTGCTCGCCCAGCGTGCAGCCGCGGTGGGGGCGCCAACAAGGCCGTAGGCGCCCATCGCGAGCCAGCCCCCTCGTCCCTGCCTCTCAACAGACTGCCCGGCGTGCGAGCCAGGGGTGCCGCGTCGCATGGACCCTGGGCATGGGTAGCACACAAAGGCAGCCCCTAGCTGGCACGGCATTGGCTGCTCGCCCAGCGTGCCGCAGCGGTGGGCGCGCCAGCCAGGCCGCGGGAGCCCATCGCGAGCTAGCCCCCACGTCCCTGTCCCTCGACGTAGTGCCCAGCGAGCGAGCCGGGGGGGCCGTGTTGCACGGACCCTGGGCATGTGTGGCATGCCCAAGCAGGCCCCAGTAGGCATGGCTTGGGCTTCTCGCCCAGCGTGCGGCAGCGGTTGGCGTGCCAGCCAGACCGTGGGCACCCATCGCGAGCCAGCCCCCCGTCCCTCCCCCTCGACTGACTGCCCAGCGTGCGAGTCAGGGGTGCCAAACTGCACGGACCCTGGGCATGGGTGGCACGCCCAGCCAGCGCCCACCAGGCGTGGCATTGGCTGCTCGCTCAGCTTGCAGCAGCGGTGGGCGCGCCAGCCAGGCCGCGGGCGCCCATCGCGAGCCAACCTCCTCCTCCCTGTCCCTCGACTGGCTGCCCAGCGTGCGAGCCTGGGGTGATGTGTCGCACGGACAGTGGGCATTGGTGGCACGCCCAGGAAGCCCCCAGCAGGCATGGCAGGGGCTCCTTGCCCAGTGTGCGGCAGCGGTGGGCGCGCCAGCCATGCCGCGGACGCCCATCGCGGGCTAACCCCCACGTCCCTGTGCCTCGACTAAGTGCCCAGCGAGCGAGCCAGGGGGGCCGCTTTGCACGGACCATGGGCACTAGTGTCACGCCCAGGCAGCCCCCAGCAGGCACGGGATGGGCTGCTCGCCCAGCGGGCGGCAGCGGTGGCCGTGCCAGCCAGGCTGCGGGTGCCCATCGCTAGCCAGCCCCCACGTCGCTGTCCGTCAACAAAGTAACCAGCGAGCGAGCCAGGGGGGCTGCAACGCATGGACCCTGGGCATCGGTGGCACGCTCCGGCAGCCCCCAGCAAGCAAGGCATGGGCTGCTCGCCCAGCGTGCGGCAGCGGTGGGCGCGCCAGCCAGGCCGCGGGCGCCCATCGCGAGCCAGCCCCCACGACCCTGTCCCTCGACGTAGTGCCCAGCGGGCGAGCCAGAGGAGGTGCGTCGCACAGACCTGGGGCACAGGTGTCATGCCCAGGCAGCCCCCAGATGGCACGGCATGGGCTGCTCGCCCAGTGTGCGGCCGCGGTGGGCGCGCCAACAAGGCCGCAGGCGCCCATCGCGAGCCAGCCCCCTCGTCCCTGCCTCTCGACAGACTGCCCGGCATGCGAGCCAGGGGTGCCGCGTCGCATGGACCCTGGGCACGGGTAGCACACAAAGGCAGCCCCTAGCTGGCACGGCATTGGCTGCTCGCCCAGCGTGCCGCAGCGGTGGGCACGCCAGCCAGGCTGCAGGAGCCCATCGCGAGCCAGCCCCCACGTCCCTGTCCCTCGACGTAGTGCCCAGCGAGCGAGCCGGGGGGGCCGTGTTGCACGGACCCTGGGCATGTGTGGCATGCCCAAGCAGGCCCCAGTAGGCACGGCTTGGGCTGCTTGCCCAGCGTGCGGCAGCGGTGGGCGTGCCAGCCAGGCCGCGGGCACCCATCGCGAGTCAGCCCCCACGTTCCTCCCCCTCGACTGACTGCCCAGCGTGCGAGTCAGGGGTGCCAAACCGCACGGACCCTGGGCATGGGTGGCACGCCCAGCCAGCCCCCAGCAGGCATGGCATTGGCTGCTTGCTCAGCTTGCAGCAGCGGTGGGCGCGGCAGCCAGGCCGCGGGCGCCCATCGCGAGCCAGCCCCCACGTCCCTGTCCCTCGACGTAGTGCCCAGCGAGCAAGCCAGGGGAGCCACTTCGCATGGACCCTTGGAATGGGTGGCACGCCCAGGCAGCCCCCAGCAGGCATGGCATGGGCTGCATGCCAAGCGTGCGGCTGCGGTGGGCGCGCCAGCCAGGCCGCGGGCGCCCATCGCGAGCCAACCTCCTCCTCCCTGTCCCTCGACTGGCTGCCCAGCGTGCGAGCCTGGGGTGATGTGTCGCACGGACAGTGGGCATTGGTGGCACGCCCAGGAAGCCCCTAGCAGGCACGGCAGGGGCTCCTCGCCCAGTGTGCGGCAGCGGTGGGCGCGCCAGCCATGCCGCGGACGCCCATCGCGGGCTAGCCCCCACGTCCCTGTGCCTCGACTAAGTGCCCAGCGAGCGAGCCAGGGGGGCCGCTTTGCACGGACCATGGGCACTAGTGTCACGCCCAGGCAGCCCCCAGCAGGCACGGGATGGGCTGCTCGCCCAGCGTGCGGCAGCGGTGGGCGTGCCAGCCAGGCCGCGGGTGCCCATCGCGAGCCAGCCCCCACGTCGCTGTCCCTCAACAAAGTAACCAGCGAGCGAGCCAGGGGGGCCGCAACGCATGGACCCTGGGCATCGGTGGCACGCTCAGGCAGCCCCCAGCAAGCAAGGCATGGGCTGCTCTCCCAGCGTGCGGCAGCGGTGGGCGCGCCAGCCAGGCCGCGGGCGCCCATCGCGAGACAGCCCCCACGTCCCTGTCCCTCCACTAAGTGCCCAGCGAGCGAGCAAGGGGGGCCACGTCGTATGGACCCTGGGAACGGCTGGCATGCCCAGGCTGCCCCCGGCAGGCATGGTATGGGCAGTTTGCCCAGCGTGCGGCAGCGGTGGGCACGCAAGCCAGGCTGCGGGCTTCCATCGCGAGCCAGCCCCCTCGTCCCTGCCCCTCGACTGATTGCCCACCGTGCGAGCCAGGGGTGCCGCGTCGCATGGACCCTGGGCACGGGTAGGACACAAAGGCATCCCCTAGCAGTCACGGGATGGGCCGCTCGCCCAGCGTGCGGCAGTGGTGGGCACGCCAGCCAGGCCGCGGGCGCCCATCGCGAGCCAGCCCCCACGTCCCTGTCCCTCGACGTTGAGCCCAGCGAGCGAGCCAGGGGAGCCGTGTCACACAGACCCTGGGCACTGGTGTGACACCCAGGCAGCCCCCAGCAGGCATGGGATTGGCTACTCTCCCAGCGTGAGGCAGCGGTGGGCGCGCAGGCCAGGCTGCGCGCGCCCATCGCGAGCCAGCCCCCACGTCCCTGTCCCTCGACGTAGTGCCCAGCGAACGAGCCAGGGGGGCCTTGTCGCACGGACCCTGGGAACGGATGGCATGACCATGCAGCCCCCAGCAGGCACGGCATTGGCTGCTCTCCCAGTGTAAGGCAGCGGTTGGCGCGCTAGCCAAGCCGTGGGTGCCCATCGCGAGCCAGCCCCCACGTCCCTGTCCCTCGACGTAGTGCCCAGCGAGCGAGCCAGGGGAGTGGCGTCGCACGGACCCTGGGCAAGGGTGGCACGCCCAGGCAGCCCCCAGCAGGCATGGCGTTGGCTGCTCGCCCAACGTGCAGCAGCAGTGGGCGCGCCAGCCAGGCTACAGGAGCCCATCGCGAGCCAGCCCCCTCGGCCCTGCCCCTCGACTTACTGCCCAGCGTGCGAGCCAGGGGTGCCGCGTCGCACGGACCCTGGGTACGGTTGGCACGCCCAGGCATCCCCCAGCAGGCACGGCATGCGCTGCTCGCCAAGCATGCGGCAGCGGTGGGGCGCCAGCAGGGCCGCGGGTGCCCATCGTGAGCCAGCCCCCTCGTCCCTGCCCCTCGACTGACTGCCCAGCGTGCGAGACAGGGGTGCCGCATCGCACGGACCCTGGGAAAAGGTAGCACACCCAAGCAGCCCCCAGCGAGCGGCAGCGGTGGGGCGCCAGCAGGGCCGCGGGCGCCCATCGTGAGCCAGGCCCCTCGTCCCTCCCCCTTGACTGACTGCCCAGCGTGCGAGCCAGGGGTGCCAAACTGCATGGACCCATGGCATGGGTGGCACGCCCAGGCAGCCCCCAGCAGGCACGGCATTGGCTGCTCGCCCAGCGTGCAGCAGCGGTGGGCGTGGCAGCCAGGCCGCGGGCGCCCATCGCGAGCCAGCCCGCACGTCCCTCCCCCTTGACTGACTGCCGAGCGTGCGAGCCAGGGGTGCCAAACCGCACGGACCCTGGGCATGGGTGGCATGCCAAGGCAGCCCCCAGCAGGCATGGCATTGGCTGCTCGCCCAGCGTGCAGCAGCGGTGGGCGCGGCAGCCAGGTCGCGGGCGCGCATCGCGAGCCAGCCCCCACGTCCCTGTCCCTCGACGTGGTGCCCAGCGAACGAGCCAGGGGGGCCGTGTCACACGGACCCTGGGAATGAATGGCACGCCCATGCAGCCCCCAGCAGGCACAGCATGGGCTGCTCTCCCAGCGTAAGGCAGCGGTGGGCGCGCCAGCCAGGCCGTGGGCGCCCATCGTGAGCCAGCCCCCACGTCCCTGTCCCTCGACGTAGTGCCCAGCGAGCGAGCCAGGGGAGCCGTGTCGCATGGACCCTGGGCATTGGTGGCACTCCCAGGCAGCCCCCAGCAGGCATGGCATGGGCTGCTCGCCCAATGTGCGGCAGTGGTGGGCGTGCCAGCCAGGTAGCGGGCGCCCATCGCGAGCCAGCCCCCTCGTCCCTACCCCTCGACTTACTACCCAGCGTGTCAGCCAGGGGTGCGGTGTCGCACGGACCCTGGGCACAGGTAGCACGCCCAGGCAGACCCTAGCAGGCATGGCATGTGCTTCTCACACAGCGTGCCGCAGCGGTGGGAGCGCCAGCCAGGAAGCGGGCACCCATCACGAGCCACCCCGGACGTCCCTGTCCCTCGAAGTAGTGCCCAGCATGCGAGCCAGGGGGGCCGCGTTGCATGGACCCTGGGAATGGGTGGCACGGCCAGGATGCCACCAGCAGGCATGGCATGGGCTGCTCGCCCAGCGTGCGGCAGCGGTGAGAGCGCCAGCAGGGCAACACGCGCCCATCGTGAGCCAGCCCCCTCGGCCCTGCCCCTCGACTGACTTCCCACGTGCGAGCCGGGGGTGCCGCGTCGCACGGTCCTTGGGCACGGTTGGCATGGCCAGGCAGCCCCCAGTAGGCGCGGCATGCGCTGCTCGCCCAGCGTGCGGAAGCGGTGGGCCGCCAGCAGGGCCGCGGGCGCCCATCGTGAGCGAACCCCCTCGTCCCTGCCCCTCGACTGACTGCCCAGCGTGCGAGCCAGGGCTGCCAAACCGCACGGACCCTGGGCATGGCTGGCACGCCCAGGCAGCCCCCAGCAGGCATGGCATTGGCTGCTCGCCCAGCGTGCAGCAGCGGTGGGCGCGGCAGCCAGGCCACGGGCGCTCATTGCGAGCCAGCCCCCACGCCCCTGTCCCTCGACTGACTGCCCAGGGTGCGAGCCAGGGGTGCCAAACCGCACAGACCCTGCACATGGGTGGCATGCCCAGGCAGCCCCCAGCAGGTACAGCATTGGCTGCTCGCCCAGCGTGCAGCAGCGGTGGGCGCTGCAGCGAGGCCGCGGGCGCCCATGGCGAGCCAGCCCCCACGTCCCTTTCCCTCAACTTAGTGCCCAGCGAACGAGCCAGGGGGGCCGTGTCGCACGGACCCTGGGAACGGATGGCACGCCCATGCAGCCCCCAGTAGGCACGGCATGGGCTGCATTCCCAGCGTAAGGCAGCGGTGGACGTGCCAGCCAGGCCGTGGGCGCCTATCGCGAGCAAGCCCCCACGTCCCTGTCCCTCGACGTAGTGCCCAGCGTTCGAGCCAGGGGAGCCAGGTCGCATGGACCCTGGGCACCGGTGGCACACCCAGGCAGCCCCCAGCAGGCATGGCATGGGCTGCTCGCCCAACGTGCGGCAGCGGTGGGCGTGCCAGTCAGGCCGCGGGCGCCCATCGCGAGCCAGCCCCCTCGTCCCTGCCCCTCGACTTACTACCCAGCGTGCGAGCCAGGGGTGCCGTGTTGCACGGACCCTGGGCACGGGTAGCACACCCAGGCAGCCCCTAGCAGGCACGGCATTGGCTTCTCGCACAGCGTGCCGCAGCAGTGGGAGCGCCAGCCAGGCCGCGGGCACCCATCGCAAGCCAGCCCCCACATCCCTGTCCCTCGAAGTAGTGCCCAGCATGCGAGCACGGGGGGCCGCGTTGCATGGACACTGGGAACGGGTGGCGCGCCCAGGATGCCCCCAGCAGGCACGGCATGGGCTGCTCGCCCCGCGTGCGGCAGCGGTGAGCGCGCCAGCAGGGCCACACGCGCCCATCGTGAGCCAGCCCCCTCGGCCCTGCCCCTTGACTGACCTCCCAGCATGCGAGCCAGGGTTGCCACGTCGCACGGACCCTTGTCACGGTTGGCACGGCCAGGCAGCCCCCAGCAGGCACGGCGTGCGCTGCTCGCCCAGCGTGCGGCAGCGGTGCGGCGCCAGCAGGGCCGCGGGCGCCCATCGTGAGCCAGCCCCCTCGTCCCTGCCCCTCGACTGACTGCCCAGCGAGCGAGCCAGGGGTGCCGCATCGCATGGACCCTGTGCATGGGTAGCACACAAAGGCAGCCCCCAGCATGCACGGCATTGGCTGCTCGCCCAGCATGCGACAGCGGTGGGCGCGCGAGCCAGGCCGCTGGCACCCATCGCGAGCCAACCCCCACGTCCCTCCCCCTTGACAGACTGCCCAGCATGCGAGCCAGGGGTACCAAACCGCACGGACCCTGGGCATGGGTGGCACACCCAGGCAGCCCCCAGCAGGCACGGCATTGGCTGCTCGCCCAGCGTGCAGCAGCGGTGGGCGCGGCAGCCAGGCCGCGGGTGCCCATTGCGAGCAAGCCCCAACGTCCCTGTCCCTCGACGTAGTGCCCAGCGAACGAGGCAGGGGGGCCGTGTCGCATGGTCCCTGGGAACGGATGGCATGCCCATGCAGCCCCCAGCAGGCACGGCATGGGCTGCTCTCCCAGCGTAAGGCAGCGGTGGGCGCGCCAGCCAGGCCGTGGGCGCCCATCGCGAGCCAGACCCTACGTCCCTGCCCCTCGACGTTGTGCCCAGCATGCGAGCCAGGGGGGCCGTGTCGCATGGACCCTGGGAACGGATGGCGCACCCATGCAGCCCCCAGCAGGCACGGAATGGGCTTCTCTCCCAGCGTAAGGCAGCAGTGGGCGCGCCAGCAAGGCCACAGGCGCCCATCGTGAGACAGCCCCCTCGTCCCTGTCCCTCGACAAAGTGCCCAGTGAGCGAGCCAGGGGAGCCGCGTTGCACGGACCCTGGGCAATAGAGGCATGCCCAGGCAGCTTCCAGCAGACACGGCATGGGCCAAGTGCCCAGTGTGCGGCAGCGGTGGGCATGCCATCCAAGCCACAGGCGCCCATCGTGAGCCAACCCCCTCGTCCCTGTCCCTCGACTAAGTGCCCAGCGAACGGGCCAGGGAAGCCGCGTCGCACAGACCCTGGGCACAGGAGGCATGCCCAGGAAGCCCCCAGCAGGCACGGCATGGGCCAAGTGCCCAGCGTGAAGCAAAGGCGGGCAGGCCAGCGAGGGCACGGGCGCCCATCACGAGCCAACCCCCTTGTCCCTGTCCCTCGACAAAGTGCCCAGTGAGCGAGCCAGGGGAGCCACGTTGCATGGACCCTGGGAACTGGAGGCATGCCCAGGCAGCTTCCAGCAGGCACGGCATGGGCCAAGTGCCCAGCGTGCGGCAGCGGTGGGCACGCCATCCAGGCCACAGGCGCCCATCGCGAGCCAGCCCCCTCATCCCTGTCCCTCGACTAAGTGCCCAGCGAGCGAGCCAGGGGAGCCATGTCGCATGGACCTTGGGCACAGGAGGCATGCCCCGGCAGCCCCCAGCAGGCACGGCATGGGCCAAGTGCCCAGCCTGCAGCAGCGGTGGGTGCGCCAGCGAGGCCACAGGCGCCCATCACGAGCCATCCCCCTCGTCCCTTTCCCTCGACTTAGTGCCCACCGAGCGAGCCAGGGGAGCCGCATCGCATGGACTCTGGGAATGGAAGGCATACCCAGGCAGCCCCCAGCAGGCATGGCATGGGCCAAGCACCCAGCGTGAGGCAGAGGAGGGCACGCCAGCAAGGCCACAGGCGCCCATCGCGCGGCAGCCCCCTCGTCCCTGTCCCTCGACTAAGTGCCCAGCGAGCAAGCAAGGGGAGCCATGTCGCGTGGACCTTGGGCATGGGAGGAATGCCCAGGCAGCCCCCAGCAGGCATGGCATGGGCCAAGTGCCAAGCGTGTGGCAGCGGTGGGCGTGCCAGTGAGGCCACAGGCGCCCATCGTGAGCCAGCCCCTTGTCCCTGTCCCTCGACTAAGTGCCCAGCGAGTGAGCCAGGGGAGCTGCGTCGCATGGACCCTGGGAACAGAAGGCATGCCCATGCTGCCCCCAGCAGGCACGGCATGGGCCAAGTGCCCAGCGTGCGGCAGCGGTGGGCGAGCCAGCCAGGCCACAGGTGCCCATCGCGAGCCAGACCCCTCATCCCTGTCCCTTGACTAGGTGCCCAGCGAGCGAGCCAGAGGAGCCACGTCGGAAGGACCGTGGGCACGGGAGACATGCCCCGGTTCCCCCAGCAGGCATGGCATGGGCCAAGTGCCCAGCGTGCGGCAGCGGTGGGAGTGCCAGCCAAGGCTCAGGCGCCCATCGCGAGCCAGCCCCCTCGTCCCTGTCCCTCGACTAAGTGCCCTGCGAGTGAGCTATGGGAGCCATGTCGCATGGACTTGGGGCATGATAGGCACTCCCCAGAAGCCCCCAGCAGGCATGGAGTGGGCCAAGTGCCCAGCATGCGGTAGACGTGGGCGCGCCTGCCAGGTGACGTGCGCCCTTCGCGACCCAGGCCCCTCGTCCCTGTCCCTCGACTACGTGCCCAGCGAGCGAGCCAGTGGAGCCGTGTCGCACAGGCCCTGGGCATGGGAGGGATGCCCAGGCAGCCCCCAGTATACACGGCATGGGCCAAGTGCCCAGCGTGCAGCAGTGGTGGGCGCGCCAGGCAGGCCACGGGCGCCCATCGCGAGCCAGACCCCTCATCCCTGTCCCTTGACTAGGTGCCCAGCGAGCGAGCCAGGGGAGCCGCGTCGCAAGGACCGTGGGCATGGGAGACATGCCCCGGTTCCCCCAGCAGGCATGGCATGGGCCAAGTGCCCAGCGTGCGGCAGCGGTGGGAGTGCCAGCCAAGGCACAGGCGCCCATCGCGAGCCAGCCCCCTCGTCCCTGTCCCTCGACTAAGTGCCCTGCGAGTGAGCTATGGGAGCCATGTCGCGTGGACTCTGGGCATGATAGGCACTCCCCAGAAGCCCCCAGCAGGCATGGAGTGGGCCAAGTGCCCAGCATGCGGTAGACGTGGGCGCGCCTGCCAGGTGACGGGCGCCCTTCGCGACCCAGGCCCCTCGTCCCTGTCCCTCGACTACGTGCCCAGCGAGCGAGCCAGTGGAGCCGTGTCGCACAGACCCTGGGCATGGGAGGGATGCCCAGGCAGCCCCCAGTATGCACAGCATGGGCCAAGTGCCCAGCGTGCGGCAGCGGTGGGCACGCCAGACAGGCCACGGGCGCCCATCGCGAGCCAGCCCCCTCGTCCCTGTCCCTCGACTAAGTGCCCAGCCAACGAGCCAGGGGAGCCGCTTCGCACTGACTCACTGCACGGGAGGCATGCCCAGGCAGCCCCCAGCAGGCACAGCATGGGCCAAGTGCCCAGCATGTGGTAGTGGAGGGCGCGCCAGCCAGCCCCCTCGTCCCTGCCCCTCGACTGACTGCCCAGCGTGCGAGCCAGGGGTGCCGTGTCTCTAGGACCCTGGGCACGGGTGGCATGCCCAGGCAGCCCCAAGAAGGCATGGCATGGGCTGCTCACCCAGCGTGCGACAGCGGTGAGTGCGCCAGCCAGGCAGCGGGCGCCCATCGCGAGCCAACCCCCACATCCCTCCCCCTTGACAGACTGCCCAGCGTGCGAGCCAGGGGTACCAAACCGCACGGACCCTGGGCATGGGTGGCACGCCGCCCAGGCAGCCCCCAGCAGGCACGGCATGGGCTGCTCGCCCAGCGTGAGGCAGCGGTAGCCAGCCCCCTCATCATTGCCCCTCGACTGACTGCCCAGAGTGCGAGCCAGGGGTGCCGCATCGCACAGACCCTGAGCACGGGTAACATGCCCAAGCAGCCCGCAGCAGGCACGGCATGGGCTGCTCACCCAGCGTGCGGCAGCGGTGGGTGCGCCAGCCTGGCCGCGGGCGCCCATCGCGAGCCAACCCCCACGTCCCTTTCCCTCGACTAAGTGCCCAGCGAGCAAGCCAGGGGGGCCGTGTTGCACGGACCCTAGGCACGGTTGGCTTGCCCTGGAAGCCCCCAGCCGGTACGGCTTGGGCTGCTCACCCAGCGTGCGGCAGCGGTGGGTGCGCCAGACAGGATGCGGGCGCCCATCGCGAGCCAGCCCCCACGTCCCTGTTCCTCGACAAAGTGCCCAGCGAGCGAGCCATGGGGGCCGCGTCAAATGGACCCTTGACACTGGTGGCACGCCCAGGCCACCATCAGCAGGCACGGCATGGGCTGCTCGCCCAGCATGTGGCAGCGGTGGGTGCGCCAGCCATGCCGCGGGCGCCCATCGCGAGCCAGCCCCCACGTCCCTGTCCATCGACTAAGTGCCCAGCGTGCGAGCCATGGGTGCCGCATCACATTGACCCTGGGCACGGGTGGCACACCCAGGCTGCCCCCAGCAGGCACAGCATGGGCTGCTCGCCCAGCATGCGGCAGCGGTGGGCGCGCAAGCCAGGCCGCGGGCGCCCATCGCGAGCCAGACCCACGTCCCTGTCCCTCGACCGACTGCCCAGCGAGCGAGCCAAAGGGACCGCGTCGCACAGACCCTCCGCATGGGTGGCATGCCCAGGCAACCCCCTGCTGGAACGGCATGGGCTACTCGCCCACTGTGCGGCACCGGTGGGCACGCCAGGCAGGCCGTGGGCGCCCATCACGAGCCAGCCCCCACGTCCCTGTCCCTCAACGTAGTGCCCAGCGTGCGAGCCAGGGGTGCTGCATCGCATTGACCCTGGGCACGGGTGGCACGCCCAGGAAGACCCCAGCAGGCACGGCATGGGTTGCTCGCCCAGCGTGCGGCAGCGGTGGGCGCGCCAGCCAGGCCGCGGGCGCCCATCGCGAGCCAGCCCCCATGTCCCTGTCCCTTGAATAAGTGCCCAGCGAGTGTGGCAGGGGGGCCACATTACACGGACCCTGGACACTGGTGGCACGCCCAGGCAGTCTCCAGCAGGCACGGCATGGGATGCTCATCCAGCGTGCGGCAGCTGTGGGCGCGCCAGCCAGGCCGCGGGCGCCCATAGTGAGCCAGCCCCCTCGTCCCTGCCCCTCGACTGACTGCCCAAAGTGCGAGCCAGGGGTGCCGCGTCGCATGGACCCTGGGCATGAGTGGCAAGCTCAGGCAGCCCCCAGCAGGCACGGCATGGGCTGCTCACCCAGTGCGCGGCAGCGGTGGGCGTGCCAGCCAGGCCGCGGCGGCCCATCGCGAGCTAGCCCCCTCGTCCCTGCCCCTCGACTGACTGCCCAGCGTGCGAGCTCGAGGCGCCGCGTCACATGGACCCTTGATACTGGTGGCACGCCCAGGCAGCTCCCAGCTGGCACGGCATGGGCTTCTCGCCCAGCGTGCGGCAATGGTGGGTGCGCCAGCCAGGCCGCGGGCGCCCAGCGCCAGCCAGCCCCCACGTCCCTGCCCCTCAACTAAGTGCCCAGCGAGCGAGCCAGGGGTGCCGTGTCGCACGGACCATGGGCACGAGTGGCATGCCAAGGCATCCCCCAGAAGGCACGGCATGGGCTGCTCGCCCAGCGTGAGGCAGCGGTGGGCACGCCAGTCAGGCCACGGGCGCCCATCGCAAGCCGGCCCCCACGTCTCTGTCCCTCGACTAAGTGCGCAGCAAGCAAGCCAGGGGGGCCGGGTCGCACTGACCCTGGGCATGGGTGTCACACCAAGGCTGCCCCCAGCAGGCACGGCATGGGCTGCTCACCCAGTTGCGGCAGCGGTGGGCGCTCCAGCCAGGCCACAGGCGCCAATCGCGAGCCAACCCCCACATCCCTGTCCCTCGACTAATTGCCCAGCGATCGAGCCAGGGGGGCCGCATCGCATGGACCCTAGGCATGGGTGGCATGCCCAGGAAGCCCCCAGCAGGCATGGCATGGGCTGCTCACCCAGCGCATGGCAGCGGTGGGTGCGCCAGCAAGGCTGCGGCCGCCCATCGCGAGCCAACCCCCTCGTCCCTGCCCCTCGACTGACTGCCCAGTGTGCAAGCCAGGGGTGCCGCACCGCGTGGACCCTGGGCATGGGTGGCACTCCCAGGCAGCCCCCAGCAGGCATGGCATGGGCTGCTCGTCCAGCGTGCGGCAGCAGTTGGCGCGCCAGCCAGGCCGCAGGCGCCCATCGTGAGCAAAGCCCACGTCCCTGTCCCTCGATTAAGTGTCCAGCGAGTGAGACAGGGGGGCTACGTCGCACGGACCCTGGACACTGGTAGCAAGCCCAGGCAGCCCCCAGCAGGCACGGCATGGGCTGCTCGCCCAGCGTGCGGCAGAGGTGGGCGCGCCAGCAAGGCCGCGGGCGCCCATCGCGAGCCAGCCCCCACGTCCCTGCCCCTCGACTAAGTGCCCAGCGAGTGAGCCAGGGGGGCCGTGTCGCAAGGACCCTGGACACATGTGGAATGCCAAGGCAGCCCCCAGCGGCACGGCATGGGCTGCTCGCCCAGCGTGCGGCAGCGGTGGGCGCGCCAGCCAGGCTGCGGGCGCCCATCGCGAGCCAGCCCCCATGTCCCTGTCCCTCGACTAAGTGCCCAGCGAGCGAGCCAGGGGGGCCGGGTGGCATGGACCCTGGGCACGGGTGGCACGCCCAGGCAACCCCGAGCAGGCACGGCATCGGCTGCTTGCCCAGCATGCGGCAACGGTAGCAAACCCCCTCGTCCCTGCCCCTCGACTGACTGCCGAGCAATCGGCAAGCCAGGGGTGCCGCGTCGCACAGACCCTGGGCACGGGGGGCATGCCCAGGCCACCCCCAGCAGGCACGGCATGGGCTGCTCACCCAGCGTGCGGCAGCGGTAGCCAGCCGCCTCGTCCCTGCCCCTCGACTGACTGCTCAGCGTGCAAGCCAGGGGTGTCGCATCGCACGGACCCTGGCCACGGGTGGCACACCCAGGAGGCCCCCATTAGGCATGGTATGGGCTGCTCGCCCAGCGTTCAGCAGCAGCGGGCGGCCATCGCGAGCCAGCTCCCACGTCCCTGTCCCTCAACTAAGTGCCCAACGTGCGAGCAAGTGGTGCCACGTCGCACGGACCCTGGGCATGGGTGGCAGGCCCAGGCAGCCCCCAGCAGGCATGGCATGGGCTGCTCGCCCAGCGTGCAGCAACGGTTGGCGCGCCAGCCAGGCTGTTGGCGCCCATGGTGAGCCAGCCCCCACGTCCCTGTCCCTCGACGTAGTGCACAGCGAGTGAGGCAGGGGGGCCGCGTCGCACAGACCCTTGGCGAGGGTGGCACGCCCAGGCAGCCCTCAGAGGCCACGGCATGGGCTGCTAGCCCAGCATGCGGCAGCGGTGGGCGCGCCAGCCACGCCTCGAGCGCCCATCGCGAGCCAGCCCCCACGTCCCTGTCCCTCGGCTAAGTGCCCAGCGAGCGAGCGAGGGGTCCCGCGTCGCACAGACCCTGGGCATGGGTGGCACGCCCAAGCAGCCCCCAGTAGGCACGGCATGGGCTGCTCGCCCACATGCGGCAGCGGTGGGCGCGCCAGCCAGGCCTCGAGCGCCCAACGCGAGCCAGTCCCCACGTCCCTGTCCCTCGATGTAGTGCCCAGCGAGCGAACCAAGGGGGGCCGCGTCGCACAGACCCTGGGCACGGGTGGCACTCCCAAGCAGCCCCCAGCAGGCATGGCATGGGCTGCTCGCCCAGCATGCGGCAGCGGTGTGCGCGCCAGCCAGGCCTCCGGCGCCCATCGCGAGCCAGCCCCTTCGTCCCTGCCCCTCGACTGACTGCCCAGCGTGCGAGAAAAAGGTGCCGCGTCGCATGGACCCTGGGCATGGGTGGCACGCCCAGGCAGCCCGAGCAGGCACGGCATGGGATGCTCAGGCAGCGTGCGGCAGCGGTGGGCGCGCCAGCTTGGCCGCGGGCGCCCATCGTGAGCCAGCCCCCATGTACCTGTCCCTCGACGTAGTGCCCATCGAGCGAGCCAGGGAGGCCGTGTTGCACGGACCCTGGGCACGGGTGGCACACCCAGGCAGCCCCCAGCAGGCACAGCATGGGCTGCTCGCCCATCGTGCGGCAGCGGTGGGCGCGCCAGCCAGGCCGCAGGCGCCCATCGCGAGCCAGCCCCCTTGTCCCTGCCCCTCGACTGACTGCCCAGCGTGCGAGCCAGGGGAGCCACGTCGCACGGACCCTTGGCACGGGTGGCACGCCCAGGAAGCCCCTAGCAGGCACGGCATGGGCTGCTCGCCCAGCGTGCGGCAGCGGTGGGCGCGCCAGCCAGGCCGCGGGCGCCCATCGCGAGCCAGGCCCCTTGTCCCTGCCCCTTGACTGACTGCCCATCGTGCGAGCCAGAGGTGCCATGTCGCACGGACCCTGGGCACGAGTGGCACGC
>JAJFZO010000835.1:747500-755000 GCA_021397835.1 Moringa oleifera | reverse complement strand
ATGGGCACGGGAGGCATGCCCAGGAAGCCCCCAGCAGGCATGGCATGGGCCAAGTGCCCAGCGTGCTGCAGAGGAGGGCGCGCCAGCCAGGCCACAGGCGCCCATAGCGAGCCAGCCCCCTCGTCCCTGTCCCTCGATTTAGTGCCCAGTGAGGGAGCCAGGGGAGCTGTGTCACATGGACTCTGGGCATGAGAGGCATGCACAGACAGCCCCCAGCAGGCATGGCATGGGCCAAGTGCCCTGCATGAGGCAGAGGAGGGCGCGCCAGCGAGGCCACAGGCGCCCATCGCGAGCCAGCCCCCTCGTCCCTGTCCCTCGATTAAGTGCCCAGCGAGCGAGCCAGGGGAGCCGTGTCGCATGTACCCTGGGCACGGGAGGCAGCCCCCAGAATGCACAGCATGGGCCAAGTGCCCAACGTGCAGCAGCAGTGGGCGCGCCAGCCAGGCCACAGGCGCCCATCGCGAGCCAGCACCTCGTCCCTGTCCCTCGACTAAGTGCCCAGCGAGCAAGCCAGGGGAGCCGCGTTGCATGGACCCTGGGCATGGGAGGCATGCCCAGGCAGACCCCAGCAGGCACAGCAGGGTCCAAGTGCCCAGCACGTGGCGGAAGAGGGCGCGCCAGCCCGGCCACAGGAGCCCATCGCGAGCCAGCCCCCTCGTCCCTGTCCCTCGACTAATGGGCCGAGTGCCCAGCGTGTGGCAGCGGTGGGCGCGCCAGCGAGGCCACAAGCGCCCATCACGAGCCAGACCCCTCGTCCCTGTCCCTCGACCTAGTGCCCAGTGAGTGAGCCAGGGGAGCCATGTCGCATGGATTATGGGCATGGGAGGCATGATCAGGAAGCCCCCAGCAGGCATGGCAAGGGCCAAGTGCCCAGCGTGCTGCAGAGGAGGGCGGGCCAGCCAGGCCACAGGCGCCCATAGTGAGCCAGCCCCCTTGTCCCGGTCCCTCGACTAAGTGCCCAGCGAGTGAGCCAGGGGAGCCATGTCGCATGGACCCTAGTTATGGGTGGCATGCCAAGGCAGCCCCCAGAAGGCACGGCATGAGCCAAGTGCCCAGCGTTCTGCAGCGGTGGGCGCGCCAGCGAGGCCACAGGCGCCCATCGCGAGCCAGCCCCCTCGTCCCTGTCCCTGGACTAAGTATCCAGCTAGCGAGCCAGGGGAGCCGCATTGCACGGACCCTGGGCACGGGAAGCATGTCCAGGAAGACCTCAGCAGGCACAGCAGGGGCCAAGTGCCCAGAGCACGGCAGAAGAGGGCGCGCCAGCCAGGCCACAGGCGCCCATCGCGAGCCAGCCCCCTCGTCCCTGTCCCTCGACTAAGTGCCCAGCGAGCGAGCCAAGGGATCCACGTCACACAGACCCTGGGCACGGGAGGCATGCCCCAGCAGCCCCCAGCAGGCATGGCATGGGCCAAGTGCCCAGCATGCGGCAGCGGTGGGCGCGCCAGCGAGGCCACAGGCGCCCATCACGAGCCAGAGCCCTCGTCCCTGTCCCTCGACATAGTGCCCAGCGAGCGATCCAGGGGAGCCGCGTCGCATGGAGCCTGGTTACGGGAGGCATGCCCAGGCAGGCCCGAGCAGGCATGGCATGGGCCAAGTGCCCAGCGTGCTGCAGAGGAGGGCGCGCCAGCCAGGCCACAGGCGCCCATCACGAGCCAGCCCCCTCGTCCCTGTCCCTTGACTAAGTGCCCAGCGAGCGAGCCAAGGGAGCCGCGTCGCATGGACCCTGGTTACGGGAGGCATGCCCCGCCAGCCCCCAGCAGGCACAGCATGGGCCAAGTGCCCAGCGTCCGGCAGCGGTGGGCGCGCCAGCCTGGCCACAGGCGCCCATCGCAAGCCAGCCCCCTCGCCACTGCCCCTCAACTAAGTGCCCAGCAAGCGAGCCAGGGGAGCCGCGTCACATGGACCCTGGGCATGGAAGGCTTGCCCTGGCAGCCCCCAGCGGGCATGGCATGGGTCAAGTGCCAAGCGTGCGGCAGCAGTGGGCGCGCCAGCCATGCCACAGGCGCCCATCGCTAGCCAGCCCCCTCGTCCCTGTCCCTCGACTAAGTGCCCAGCGAACGAGCCAGGGGGGCCGCAACGCATGGAGCCTGGGCACAGGAGGCATGCCCATGCAGCCCCCAGAAGGCACAGCCTGGGTCAAGTGCCCAACGTGCGGCAGCAGTGGGCGCAGCAGCGAAGCCACAGGCGCCCATCACGAGCCAGCCCCGTCGTCCCTGTCCCTCGACTTAGTGCCCAGCGAGCGAGCCAGGGGAGCCACGTCGCAAGGACTCTTGGCATGGGAGGCATGCCTAGGAAGCCCCCAGCAGGCATGGCATGGGCCAAGTGCCCAGCGTGCGGCTGAGGAGGGCGCGCCAGCCAGGCCACAGGCGCCCATCGCGAGCCAGCCCCCTCGTCCCTGTCCCTCGACTAAGTGCCCAGCGAGCGAGCCGGGGTATCCAATTCACACAGACCCTTGGCATGGGAGGCATGAGCCTTCAGCCCCCAGCTGGTACAGCATGGGCCAAGTGCCCAGCGTGCAGCAGCAGTAGGCACGCCAGTGAGGCCACAGGCGCCCATCACGAGCCAGACCCCTCGTCCCTGTTCCTTGACATAGTGCCCAGCGAGCGAGCCAGGGTGGCCGCGTCACCCGGACCCTGGGCATGGTTGGAATGCCCGGCCAGCCCCCAGCAGGCATGGATGGGCAGCTCATCCAGCAGTTGGCAGCGGTGGGCGCGCCAGCCAGGCCGCTGGCGCCCATCGCGAGCCAGCCCCCACGTCCCTGTCCCTCGACATTGTGCCCAGCGAGCGAGCCACAGGGGCCCCGTCGCATGGACCCTGGGCACGGGTTGCACTCCCAGGATGCCCCCAGCAGGCACGGCATGGGCTGCTCGCCCAGTGTGCTGCAGCGGTGGGCGTGCCAGCCAGGCGACGGGCGCCCATCGCGAGCCAGCCCCCTCTTCCCTGCCCCTCGACTGACTGCTCAGCTTGTGAGCCAGGGGTGCCACGTTGGATGGATCCTGGGCACAGTTGGCACGCCCAGGCAACCCCCAGCAGGCACGGCATGGGCTGCTCGCCCTGCATACGGCAGCGGTGGCTGCGCCAGCAAGGCCACAGGCGCCCATCGCGTGCCAGACCCTACGTCCCTGTCCCTCGATGTAGTGCCCAGCGAGCGAGCCAGGGGGGCCGCATCGCACGGACCCTGGGCATTGGTGGCACGCCAAGGCAGCCCCCAGCAGGCACGGCATGGGCTGCTCACCCAGCGTGCGGCAGCGGAGGGCGCGCCAGCCAGGCCGCGGGCGCCCATCGCGAGCCAACCCCCTCGTCCCTGCCCCTCGACTAACTGCCCAGCGAGCGAGCAAGGGGGGCCGCATCCCATGGACCCTGGGCACTAGTGGCACGCCCAGGAAGCCCCCAGCAGCCAGGGCATGGGCTGCTCGCCCAGCGTGCTGCAAGCCCCCACGTCCCTGTCCCTTGACTAAGTGCCCAGCGAGGGAGCCAAGGGGGCCGCGTCGCATGGACCCTGGGCACTGGTGGCCCGTCAGGCATCCCCCAGCAAGCCCCGCATGGGCAGCTCGCCCAGCGTGCGGCAGCGATGGGAGCGCCAGCCAGAACGCGGGCGCCCATCGCGAGCCAGCCCCCGTGTCCCTTTCCCTCGACTAAGTGCCCAGCGAGAGAGCTAAGGGGGCTGCGACGCATGGACCCTGGGCACGGGTGGCACACCCAGGCAGCCCCAAGCAGGCACGGAATGGGCTGCCTGCCAAGCGAGCGGCAGCGGTGGGCGCGCCAGCCAGGCCGCGGGCGCCCATCGCGAGCCAGCCCCCACGTCCCTATCCCTCGACTAAGTTTCCAGCAAGCAAGCCAGAGGGGCCGCATGGCATGGACCCTGGGCTCTAGTGGCACGCCCAGGCAGCCCCCAGAAGGCACGGCATGGGCTTCTCACCCAGAATGCGGCAGCGGTGGGCGCGCCAGCCAGGCCGCGGGCGCCCATCATGAGCCAGCCCCCACGTCCCTGCCCCTCGACTGACTGCCCAGCGTGCGAGCCAGTAGTGCCGTGTCGCACGGACCCTGGGCACTGATTGCACGCCCAGGAAGCCCCCAGGAGGCACGGCATGGGCTGCTCACCCAGTGTGCGGCAGCGTTGGGCGTGCCAGCCAGGGCATAGGCGCCCATCGCGAGCCAGCCCCCTCGTCCCTGCCCGTCGACTGACTGCCCTGCTGACGAGCCAGTGAGGCCATGTCGCATGGACCCTGGGCACGTGTGGCACTCCTAGGCAACCCCCAGCAGGCACGGCATGGGGTGCTTGCCCAGCGAGCGGCAGCGGTGGGCGCGCAAGCCAGACCTTGTGCGCCCATCGCGAGCCAGCCCCCACGTCCCTGTCCCTCAACGTAGTGCCCAGCGAGCGAGCCAGGGTGGCCGCGTCGCCCGGACCCTGGGCACGGGTGGCATGCCCTGGCAGCCCCCAGCTGGCACGGCATGGGCTGCTCGCCCAGCCAGGCCGCGGGCGCCCATCGCGAGCCAGCCCCCTTGTCCCTGCCCCTCGATTGACTGCCCAGCGTGCGAGCCAGAGGAGCCGCGTCAGACGGACCCTTGGCACAAGTGGCACTCCCAGGCAGACCCCAGCAGGCTTGGCATGGGCTGCTCGCCCCGCGTGAGGCAGCGGTGGGTGCGCCAGGCAGGCCGCGGGCGCCCATCGTCAGCCAGCCCCCACGTCGCTGTCCCTTCACTTTGCTCAGCGAGCGAGCCAGGGGGGCCACGTCGCACGGACCCTGGGCATGGGAGGCATGCCCAGACAGCCCCCAGCAGGAACGGCATGGGCCAAGTGCCCATCATGCGGCAGAGGACGGCGCTCCAGCAAGGCCACAGGCGCCCATCGCGAGCCAGCCCCCTCGTCCCTGTCCCTCGACTAAGTGCCCAGTGAGCGAGCCAGGGGTACCATGTCGCACGGACCCTGGCCACGGGTGGTACACCCAGGCAGCACCCAGCAGGCACGGCATAGGCTGTTCGCCCAGCGTGCTGCATAGGAGGGCGCACCAACCAGGCCGCGGGTGCCCTTCGCGAGCCAGCCCCCACGTCCCCGTCCCTAGACTGACTGCCAAGCGAGCGAGCCAGGGTGTCCGTGTCGCATGGACCCTGGGCACGGGTGGCATGCCTAGGAAGCCCCCAGCAGGCACGGCATGGGCTGCTCGCCCAGCGTGCGGCAGCGGTGGGCGCGCCAGCCAGGCCGTGGGCGCCCATCGCGAGCCAGCCCCCACGTCCCTATCCCTCGACTAAGTGTCCAGCAAGCAAGCCAGGGGGGCCACGTGGCATGGACCCTGGGCACGGGTGGCACGCCCAGGCAGCCCCCAGCAGGCACGGCATGGGCTGCTCGCCCAGAATGCGGCAGCGGTGGGCGCGCCAGCCAGGCCGCGGGCGCCCATCGCGAGCCAGCCCCCACGTCCCTGCCCCTTGACTGACTGCCCAGCGTGCGAGCCAGTGGTGCCGTGTCGCACGGACCCTGGGCACTTGTTGCACGCCCAGGAACCCCCAGGAGGCATGGCATGGGCTGCTCGCCCAGCGTGCGGCAGCGTTGGGCGTGCCAGCCAGGGCACGGGCGCCCATCACGAGCCAGCCCCCTCGTCCTTGCCCGTCGACTGACTGCCCAGCTTACGAGCCAGTGAGGCCACGTCGCACGGACCCTGGGCACGTGTGGGACTCCTAGGCAACCCCCAGCAGGCACGGCATGGGGTGCTTGCCCAGCGAGTGGCAGCGGTGGGCGCGCAAGCCAGACCATGTGCGCCCATCGCGAGCCAGCCCCCACGTCCCTGTCCCTCAACGTCGTGCCCAGCGAGCGAGCCAGGGTGGCCGCATCGCCTGGACCCTGGGCACGGATGGCATGCCCTGGCAGCCCCCAGCAGGCACGGCATGGGCTGCTCGCCCAGCCAGGCCGCGGGCGCCCATCACGAGCCAGCCCCCTTTCCCTGCCCCTCGATTGACTGCCCAGCGTGCGAGCCAGAGGAGCTGCGTCAGACAGACCCTTGGCACAAGTGGCACTCCCAGGCAGCCCCCAGCAGGCTTGGCATGGGCTGCTCACCCCGCGTGCGGCAGCGGTGGGCACGCCAGGCAGGCCGCGGGCGCCCATCATGAGCCAGCCCCCACGTCGCTGTCCTCAACAAATTGCTCAGCGAGCGAGCCAGAGGGGCCACGTCGCACGGACCCTGGGCACGGAGGCATGCCCAGACAGCCCCCAGCAGGAACCGCATGGGCCAAGTGCCCATCGTGCAGCAGAGGACGGCGCTCCAGCAAGGCCACAGGCGCCTATCGCGAGCCAGCCCCCTCATCCCTGTCCCTCGACTAAGTGCCCAGTGAGCGAGCCAGGGGTACCGCGTCGCACGGACCCTGGCCACGGGTGGTACGCCCAGGCAGCACCCAGCAGGCACGGCATAGGCTGTTCACCCAGCGTGCGGCATAGGAGGGCGCACCAACCAAGCCGCAGGCGCCCTTCGCGAGCCAGCCCCCACGTCCCTATCCCTCGACTGACTGCCAACCGAGCGAGCCAGAGTGGCCGTGTCGCACAGACCCTTGGCATGGGTGGCATGCCCAGGAAGCCCACAGCAGGCACGGCATGGGCTGCTCGCCCAGCGTGCGGCAGCGGTGGGCGCGCCAGCCAGGCCGCAGGCGCCCACCACGAGCCAACCCCTCGTCCCTGCCCCTCGACTGACTTCCCAGTGAGCAAGCCAGGGGGGCCGCGTCGCATGGACCCTGGGCACTACTGGCACACCCAGGCTGCCCCCAGCAGCCACGGCATGGGCTGCTCACCCAGCGTGCAGCAGTGGTGGGCGCGCAAGCCAGGCCGCGGGCGCCCATCGCGAGCCAGCCCCCACGTCCCTGTCCCTCGACTATGTGCCCAGCGAGCGAGCAAAGGGGGCCGTGTCGCATGGACCCTGGGCACTGGTGGCACGCCCAGGCAGCCCCCAGCAGGCACGGCATGGGCTGCTCACCCAGCGTGTGGCAGCGGTGGGAGCGCCAGCCAGAATGCGGGCACCCATCGTGAGCCAGCCCCCGTGTCCCTTTCCCTCGACTAAGTGCCCAGTGAGCAAGCCAAGGGGGCCGCGACGCATGGACCCTGGGCACGGATGGCACGCCCAGGCAGCCCCCAGCAGGTACGGCATTGGCTGCTCGCCAAGCGTGCGGCAGCGGTGGGCGCGCCAGCCAGGCCGCGGGCGCCCATCGCGAGCCAGCCCCCACGTCCCTGTCCCTCGACGTAGTGCCCAGCGAGCGAGCCAGGAAAGCTGAGTCACACGGACCCTGGGCATGGGTGGCACTCCCAGGCAGCCCCCAGCAGGCATGGCATGGGCTGCTCGCCCAGCGTGCGGCAGTGGTGGGTGCGCCAGCCAGGCCGCGGGCGCCCATCGCGAGCCAGCCCCCATGTCTCTGTCCCTCGACTGACTGCTCAGCGAGCGAGCCAGGGGGGCCATGTCGCACAGACCCTGGGCATGGGTGGCACACCCAGGAAGCCCCCGGATGGCACGGAATGGGCTACTC
>JAJFZO010000835.1:730000-740000 GCA_021397835.1 Moringa oleifera | reverse complement strand
GGCGCGCCAGACAGGCCACGGGCACCCATCGCGAGCCAGCCCCCTCGTCCCTGTCCCTCGACTAAGTGCCCAGCCAACGAGCCAGGGGAGCCATGCCGCACAGACTCACTGCACGGGAGGCATGCCCAGGGAGCCCCCAGCAGGCACAGCATGGGCCAAGTGCCCAGCATGTGGTAGAGGAGGGCACGCCAGCCAGGCAACAGGCGCCGATCGCCAGCCAGCCCCCTCGTCCCTGCCCCTCGACTGACTGCCCAGCGTGCGAGCCAGGGGTGCCGTGTCTCTAGGACCCTGGGCACAGGTGGCATGCCCACGCAGCCCCAAGAAGGCATGGCATGGGCTGCTCACCCAGCGTGCGACAGCGGTGGGTGCGCCAGCCAGGCAGCGGGCGCCCATCGCAAGCCAACCCCCACGTCCCTGTCCCTCGACAAAGTGCCCAGCGAGCGAGCCAGGGGGGCCGCGTCGCATGGACCCTGGGCATGGGTGGCACTCCCTGGCAGCCCCCAGCAGGCATGGCTTGGGCTGCTCGCCCAGTGTGCAGCAGCAGTGGGCGCGCCAGCCAGGCCGCGGGCGCCCATCGTGAGCCAGCCACCTCGTCCCTTCCGCTCGGCTGACTGCCCAGCTTGCGAGCCAGGGGTGCCGCGTCGCACGGACCCTGGGCATGGGTGGCACAGCCAGGAAGCCCCCAGCAGGCACGGCATGGGCTGCTCGCCCAGCGTGCAGCAGCGGTGGGGCGCCAGCCAGGCCACGGGCGCCCAACGCTAGCCAGCCCCCACATCCCTGTCCCTCGACTAAGTGCCCAGCGAGCGAGCCAGGGGGGCCAAGTTGCATGGACTCTGGGCACGGGTGGCATGCTCAGGCAGCCCCCAGCAGGTACGGCATGGGCTGCTCACCCAGCGTGCGGCAGCGGTGGGTGCGCCAGCCAGGCCGCGGGCGCCCATTGCGAGCCAGCCCCCTCGTCCCTGCCCCTCGGCTGACTGCCCAGCGTGCAAGCCAGGGGTGCTGCGTCGCACGGACCCTGGGTACAGGTGGCACGCCCAGGCAGCCCCCAGCAGGTACGGCATGAGCTGCTGGCCCAGCGTGTGGCAGCGGTGGGCGCGCCCAGCCTGGACGCGGGCACCCATCGCGAGCATGCCCCCACGTCCCTGTCCCTCGACTAAGTGCCCAGCGAGCGAGCCAGAGAGGCCGTGTCGCATGGACCCTGGGGACGGGTGGCACACCTTGGCAGCCCCCAGCAGGCACGGCATGGGCTGCTCGGCCAGCGTGAGGCAGCGGTAGCCAGCCCCCTCATCCTTGCCCCTCGACTGACTGCCCAGAGTGCGAGCCAGGGGTGCCGCATCGCACGGACCCTGGGCACGGGTAACATGCCCAAGCAGCCCCCAGCAGGCACCGCATGGGCTGCTCACCCAGCGTGCGGCAGCGGTGGGCGCGCCAGCCTGGCCGCGGGCGCCCATCGCGAGCCAACCCCCTCGTCCCTGTCCCTCGACTAAGTGCCCAGCCAACGAGCCAGGGGAGCCGTGCCGCACAGACTCACTGCACGGGAGGCATGCCCAGGGAGCCCCCAGCAGGCACAGCATGGGCCAAGTGCCCAGCATGTGGTAGAGGAGGGCACGCCAGCCAGGCAACAGGCGCCGATCGCCAGCCAGCCCCCTCGTCCCTGCCCCTCAACTGACTGCCCAGCGTGCGAGCCAGGGGTGCCGTGTCTCTAGGACCCTGGGCACAGGTGGCATGCCCACGCAGCCCCAAGAAGGCATGGCATGGGCTGCTCACCCAGCGTGCGGCAGCGGTGGGTGCGCCAGCCAGGCCGCGGGCGCCCATTGCGAGCCAGCCCCCTCGTCCCTGCCCCTCGGCTGACTGCCCAGCGTGCAAGCCAGGGGTGCTGCGTCGCACGGACCCTGGGTACAGGTGGCACGCCCAGGCAGCCCCCAGCAGGTACGGCATGAGCTGCTGGCCCAGCGTGTGGCAGCGGTGGGCGCGCCCAGCCTGGACGCGGGCACCCATCGCGAGCCAGCCCCCACGTCCCTGCCCCTCGACTAAGTGCCCAGCGAGTGAGCCAGGGGGGCCGCGTCGCAAGGACCCTGGACACATGTGGAATGCCAAGGCGGCCCCCAGCGGAACGGCATGGGCTGCTCGCCCAGCGTGTTGCAGCGGTGGGCGCGCCAGCAAGGCCGCGGGCGCCCATCGCGAGCCAGCCCCCTCATCCTTGCCCCTCGACTGACTGCCCAGAGTGCGAGCCAGGGGTGCCGCATCGCACGGACCCTGGGCACGGGTAACATGCCCAAGCAGCCCCCAGCAGGCACCGCATGGGCTGCTCACCCAGCGTGCGGCAGCGGTGGGCGCGCCAGCCTGGCCGCGGGCGCCCATCGCGAGCCAACCCCCACGTCCCTTTCCCTCGACTAAGTGCCCAGCGAGCAAGCCAAGGGGGCCACGTTGCACGGACCCTAGGCACGGTTGGCTCGCCCTGGAAGCCCCCAGCCGGTACGGCTTGGGCTGCTCACGCTGCATGCGGCAGCGGTGGGTGCGCCAGACGGGATGCGGGCGCCCATCGCGAGCCAGCCCCCACGTCCCTGTTCCTTGACAAAGTGCCCAGCGAGCGAGCCATGGGGGCCACGTCAAACGGACCCTTGACACTGGTGGCACGCCCAGGCCACCCCCAGCAGGCACGGCATGGGCTGCTCGCCCAGCATGTGGCAGCGGTGGGTGCGCCAGCCAGGCCGCGGGCGCCCATCGCGAGCCAGCCCCCACGTCCCTGTCCATCGACTAAGTGCCCAGCGTGCGAGCCGGGGGTGCCGCATCACATTGACCCTGGGCACGGGTGGCACACCCAGGCTGCCCCCAGCAGGCACAGCATGGGCTGCTCACCCAGCATGCGGCAGCGGTGGGCGCGCAAGCCAGGCCGCGGGCGCCCATCGCGAGCCAGACCCACGTGCCTGTCCCTCGACCGACTGCCCAGCGAGCAAGCCAAAGGGACCGCGACGCACAGACCCTCCGCATGGGTGGCATTCCCAGGCAACCCCCTGCTGGAACGGCATGGGCTACTCGCCCACTGTGTGGCACCGGTGGGCGCGCCAGCCAGGCCGTAGGCGCCCATCACGAGCCAGCCCCCACGTCCCTGTCCCTCAACGTAGTGCCCAGCGTGCGAGCCAGGGGTGCTGCATCGCATTGACCCTGGGCATGGGTGGCACGCCCAGGAAGCCCCCAGCAGGCACAGCTTGGGTTGCTCACCCAGCGTGCGGCAGCGGTGGGAGCGCCAGCCAGGCCGCGGGCGCCCATCGCGAGCCAGCCCCCATGTCCCTGTCCCTCGAATAAGTACCCAGCGAGTGTGCCAGGGGGGCCGCGTCGCACGGACCCTGGACACTGGTGGCACGCCCAGGCAGTCTCCAGCAGGCACGGCATGGGCTGCTCATCCAGCGTGCGGCAGCGGTGGGCGTGCCAGCCAGGCTACGGCGGCCCATCGCGAGCTAGCCCCCTCGTCCCTGCCCCTCGACTGACTGCCCAGCGTGCAAGCCCGAGGCGCCGCGTCGCATGGACCCTTGATACCGGTGGCACGCCCAGGCAGCTCCCGGCTGGCACGGCATGGGCTTCTCGCCCAGCGTGCGGCAATGGTGGGTGCGCAAGCCAGGCCGCGGGCGCCCATCGCAAGCCGGCCCCCACGTCTCTGTCCCTCGACTAAGTGCGCAGCAAGCAAGCCAGGGGGGCCGGGTCGCACGGACCCTGGGCATGGGTGAGACACCCAGGCTGCCCCCAGCAGGCACGGCATGGGCTGCTCACCCAGTTGCGGCAGCGGTGGGCGCGCCAGCCAGGCCGCGGACGCCAATCGCGAGCCAACCCCCACGTCCCTGTCCCTCGACTAAGTGCCCAGCGATCGAGCCAGGGGGGCCGCATCGCATGGACCCTAGGCATGGGTGGCATGCCCAGGAAGCCCCCAGCAGGCATGGCATGGGCTGCTCACCAGCGCATGGCAGCGGTGGGCGCGCCAGCAAGGCCGCGGCCGCCCATCGCGAGCCAACCCCCTCGTCCCTGCCCCTCAACTGACTGCCCAGCGTGCAAGCCAGGGGTGCCGCACCGCGTGGACCCTGGGCATGGGTGGCACGCCCAGGTAACCCCCAGCAGGCATGGCATGGGCTGCTTGTCCAGCGTGCGGCAGCAGTGGGCGCGCCAGCCAGGCCGCAGGCGCCCATCGTGAGCAAAGCCCACATCCCTGTCCCTCGATTAAGTGTCCAGCGAGTGAGACAGGGGGGCTACGTCGCACGGACCCTGGACACTGGTGGCAAGCCCAGGCAGCCCCCAGCAGGCACGGCATGGGCTGCTCGCCCAACGTGCGGCAGAGGTGGGCACGCCAGCAAGGCCGCGGGCGCCCATCGCGAGCCAGCCCCCACGTCCCTGCCCCTCGACTAAGTGCCCAGCGAGTGAGCCAGGGGGGCCGCGTCGCAAGGACCCTGGACACATGTGGAATGCCAAGGCGGCCCCCAGCGGAACGGCATGGGCTGCTCGCCCAGCGTGTTGCAGCGGTGGGCGCGCCAGCAAGGCCGCGGGCGCCCATCGCGAGCCAGCCCCCTCATCCTTGCCCCTCGACTGACTGCCCAGAGTGCGAGCCAGGGGTGCCGCATCGCACGGACCCTGGGCACGGGTAACATGCCCAAGCAGCCCCCAGCAGGCACCGCATGGGCTGCTCACCCAGCGTGCGGCAGCGGTGGGCGCGCCAGCCTGGCCGCGGGCGCCCATCGCGAGCCAACCCCCACGTCCCTTTCCCTCGACTAAGTGCCCAGCGAGCAAGCCAAGGGGGCCACGTTGCACGGACCCTAGGCACGGTTGGCTCGCCCTGGAAGCCCCCAGCCGGTACGGCTTGGGCTGCTCACGCTGCATGCGGCAGCGGTGGGTGCGCCAGACGGGATGCGGGCGCCCATCGCGAGCCAGCCCCCACGTCCCTGTTCCTTGACAAAGTGCCCAGCGAGCGAGCCATGGGGGCCACGTCAAACGGACCCTTGACACTGGTGGCACGCCCAGGCCACCCCCAGCAGGCACGGCATGGGCTGCTCGCCCAGCATGTGGCAGCGGTGGGTGCGCCAGCCAGGCCGCGGGCGCCCATCGCGAGCCAGCCCCCACGTCCCTGTCCATCGACTAAGTGCCCAGCGTGCGAGCCGGGGGTGCCGCATCACATTGACCCTGGGCACGGGTGGCACACCCAGGCTGCCCCCAGCAGGCACAGCATGGGCTGCTCACCCAGCATGCGGCAGCGGTGGGCGCGCAAGCCAGGCCGCGGGCGCCCATCGCGAGCCAGACCCACGTGCCTGTCCCTCGACCGACTGCCCAGCGAGCAAGCCAAAGGGACCGCGACGCACAGACCCTCCGCATGGGTGGCATTCCCAGGCAACCCCCTGCTGGAACGGCATGGGCTACTCGCCCACTGTGTGGCACCGGTGGGCGCGCCAGCCAGGCCGTAGGCGCCCATCACGAGCCAGCCCCCACGTCCCTGTCCCTCAACGTAGTGCCCAGCGTGCGAGCCAGGGGTGCTGCATCGCATTGACCCTGGGCATGGGTGGCACGCCCAGGAAGCCCCCAGCAGGCACAGCTTGGGTTGCTCACCCAGCGTGCGGCAGCGGTGGGAGCGCCAGCCAGGCCGCGGGCGCCCATCGCGAGCCAGCCCCCATGTCCCTGTCCCTCGAATAAGTACCCAGCGAGTGTGCCAGGGGGGCCGCGTCGCACGGACCCTGGACACTGGTGGCACGCCCAGGCAGTCTCCAGCAGGCACGGCATGGGCTGCTCATCCAGCGTGCGGCAGCGGTGGGCGTGCCAGCCAGGCTACGGCGGCCCATCGCGAGCTAGCCCCCTCGTCCCTGCCCCTCGACTGACTGCCCAGCGTGCAAGCCCGAGGCGCCGCGTCGCATGGACCCTTGATACCGGTGGCACGCCCAGGCAGCTCCCGGCTGGCACGGCATGGGCTTCTCGCCCAGCGTGCGGCAATGGTGGGTGCGCAAGCCAGGCCGCGGGCGCCCATCGCAAGCCGGCCCCCACGTCTCTGTCCCTCGACTAAGTGCGCAGCAAGCAAGCCAGGGGGGCCGGGTCGCACGGACCCTGGGCATGGGTGAGACACCCAGGCTGCCCCCAGCAGGCACGGCATGGGCTGCTCACCCAGTTGCGGCAGCGGTGGGCGCGCCAGCCAGGCCGCGGACGCCAATCGCGAGCCAACCCCCACGTCCCTGTCCCTCGACTAAGTGCCCAGCGATCGAGCCAGGGGGGCCGCATCGCATGGACCCTAGGCATGGGTGGCATGCCCAGGAAGCCCCCAGCAGGCATGGCATGGGCTGCTCACCAGCGCATGGCAGCGGTGGGCGCGCCAGCAAGGCCGCGGCCGCCCATCGCGAGCCAACCCCCTCGTCCCTGCCCCTCAACTGACTGCCCAGCGTGCAAGCCAGGGGTGCCGCACCGCGTGGACCCTGGGCATGGGTGGCACGCCCAGGTAACCCCCAGCAGGCATGGCATGGGCTGCTTGTCCAGCGTGCGGCAGCAGTGGGCGCGCCAGCCAGGCCGCAGGCGCCCATCGTGAGCAAAGCCCACATCCCTGTCCCTCGATTAAGTGTCCAGCGAGTGAGACAGGGGGGCTACGTCGCACGGACCCTGGACACTGGTGGCAAGCCCAGGCAGCCCCCAGCAGGCACGGCATGGGCTGCTCGCCCAACGTGCGGCAGAGGTGGGCACGCCAGCAAGGCCGCGGGCGCCCATCGCGAGCCAGCCCCCACGTCCCTGCCCCTCGACTAAGTGCCCAGCGAGTGAGCCAGGGGGGCCGCGTCGCAAGGACCCTGGACACATGTGGAATGCCAAGGCGGCCCCCAGCGGAACGGCATGGGCTGCTCGCCCAGCGTGCTGCAGCGGTGGGCGCGCCAGCCAGGCCGCGGGCGCCCATCGCGAGCCAGCCCCCACGTCCCTGTCCCTCGACTAAGTGCCCAGCGAGCGAGCCAGGGGGGCCGGGTTGCACGGACCCTGGGCACGGGTGGCACGCCCAGGCAACCCCGAGCAGGCACGGCATCGGCTGCTTGCCCAGCATGCGGCAACGGTAGCAAGCCCCTCGTCCCTGCCCCTCGACTGACTGCCGAGCATGCGAGCCAGGGGGGCCGGGTCGCATGGACCCTGGGAACGGGTGGCACGCCCAGGCAGCCCCCAGCAGGCACGGCATCGGCTGCTCGCCCAGCATGCTGCAACGGTAGCAAGCCCCCTCGTCCCTGCCCCTCGACTGACTGCCGAGCGTGCGAGCCAGGGGTGCCGCGTCGAATGGACCCTGGGCACGGGGGGCACGCCCAGGCCACCCCCAGCAGGCACGGCATGGGCTGCTCGCCCAGCGTGCGGCAGCGGTACCCAGCCGCCTCATCCCTGCCCCTCGACTGACTGCTCAGTGTGCAAGCCAGGGGTGTCGTGTGGCACGGACCCTGGCCACAGGTGGCACACCCAGGAGGCCCCCATTAGGCATGGTATGGGCTGCTCGCCCAGCGTTCAGCAGCAGCGGGCGGCCATCGCGAGCCAGCTCCCACGTCCCTGTTCCTCAACTAAGTGCCCAGCGTGCGAGCAAGTGGTGCCACATCGCCCGGACCCTGGGCATGGGTGGCACGCCCAGGCAGCCCCCAGCAGGCACGGAATGGGCTGCTCGCCCAGCGTGCAGCAACGGTTGGCACGCCAGCCAGGCTGTTGGCGCCCATGGCGAGCCAGCCCCCACGTCCCTGTCCCTCGACGTAGTGCACAGCGAGTGAGCCAGGGGGGCCGCGTCGCACAGACCCTTGGTGCGGGTGGCACGCCCAGGCAGCCCTCAGAGGCCACGGCATGGGCTGCTAGCCCAGCATGCGGCAGCGGTGTGCGCGCCAGCCACGCCGTGGGCGCCCATCGCGAGCCAGCCCCCACGTCCCTGTCCCTCGACGTAGTGCCCCGCGAGTGAGCCAGGGGGGCCGCGTCGCACAGACCCTTGGCGCGGGTGGCCTGCCCAGTCAGCCCCCAAAAGGCACGGCATGGGCTGCTCACCCAGCGTGCTGCAGCGGTGGGCGTGCCAGCCTTGCCGCGGGAGCCCATCGCTAGGCAGCCCCCACATCCCTGTCCCACGACGTAGTGCCCAGCAAGCGAGCCAGGGGTGCCGTGTCGCATGGACCCTGGGCATGGGTGGCTCGCCCAGGCAGCCCCCAGCAGGAACGGAATGGGTTGCTCGCCCAGCGTGCGTGAGTGGTGGGCGCGCCAGCTTGGCCACGGGCGCCCATGGCGAGCCAGCCCCCACGTCCCTGTCCCTCGATGTAGTGCCCAGCGAGCGAGCCAGGGAGGCCGCGTCGCATGGACCCTGGGCACGGGTGGCACGCCCAGGTAGCCCCCAGCAGGACGACATGGGCTGCTCGCCCATCGTGCGGCAGCGGTGGTCGCGCCAGCCAGGCCATGGGCGCCCATCGCGAGCCAGACCCCTTGTCCCTGCCCCTCGACTGACTGCCCAGCGTGCGAGCCAGGGGAGCCGCGTCACAGAGACCCTGGGCACGGGTGGCATGGCATTGGCTGCTCGCCTAGCATGCCGAAGCTGTGGCTGTGCCAGCCAGGCCGCAGGTGCCCATCGCGAGCCAGCCCCCTCGTCCCTGCCCCTCGACTGACTGCCCAGTGTGTGAGCCAGTGGAGCCGTGTCGCATGGACCCTGGGCACGGGTGGCACGCCCAGGCAGCCCCCAGCAGGAACGGCAAGGGCTGCTCGCCCAGCGTGCAACAGCTGTGTCAGCGCCAGCCAGGCCGCGGGCGCCCATCGCGAGCCAGCCCCCTCGTCCCTGCCCCTCGACTGACCGCCCAGCGTTCGAGCAAGGGGTGCTGTGTTGCACGGACACTGGGCACGGGTGGCACGCCCAGCAGCCCCCAGCTGGCATGGCATGGGCTGCTCGCCCAGTGTGCCGCAGCTGTGGGCGTGCCAACCAGGCCGCGGGCGCCAATCGCGAGCCAGCCCCCACGTCCCTGTCCCTCGACTAAGTGCCCAGCGAGCGAGCCAGGGGTGCCAGGCCGCACAGACCCTGGGCATGTGTGGCATGCCCAGGCATCCCCCAGCAGGCACCGCATGGGCTGCTCACCCACATGCGGCAGCGGTGGGCACGCCAGCCACGCCTCGAGCGCCCATCGCGAGCCAGCCCCCACGTCCCTGTCCCTCGGCTAAGTGCCCAGCGAGCGAGCGAGGGGTCCCGCGTTGCACAGACCCTGGGCATGGGTGGCACACCCAAGCAGCCCCCAGTAGGCACGGCATGGGCTACTCGCACACATGCGGCAGCGGTGGGCGCGCCAGCCAGGCTTCGAGCGCCCAACGCGAGCCAGCCCCCACGTCCCTGTCCCTCGATGTAGTGCCCAGCGAGCGAGCCAGGGAGGCCGCGTTGCATGGATCCTGGGCACGGGTGGCACACCCAGGTAGCCCCCAGCAGGACAACATGGGCTGCTCGCCCATCGTGCGGCAGCGGTGGTCGCGCCAGCCAGGCCATGGGCGCCCATCGCGAGCCAGCCCCCTTGTCCCTGCCCCTCGACTGACTGCCCAGCGTGCGAGCCAGGGGAGCCGCGTCACAGAGACCCTGGGCACGGGTGGCATGGCATTGGCTGCTCGCCTAGCATGCCGAAGCTGTGGCTGTGCCAGCCAGGCCGCGGGCGCCCATCGCGAGCCAGCCCCCTCGTCCCTGCCCCTCGACTGACTGCCCAGTGTGTGAGCCAGGGGAGCCGTGTTGCACGGACCCTTGGCATGGGTGGCACGCCCAGGCAGCCCCCAGCAGGAACGGCAAGGGCTACTCACCCAGCGTGCAACAGCTGTGTCAGCGCCAACCAGGCCGCGGGCGCCCATCGCGAGCCAGCCCCCTCGTCCCTGCCCCTCGACTGACCACCCAGAGTTCGAGCAAGGGGTGCTGTGTCGCACAGACACTGGGCACGGTTGGCACGCCCAGCAGCCCCCAGCTGGCATGGCATGGGCTGCTCGCCCAGTGTGCCGCAGCTGTGGGCGTGCCAGCCAGGCCGCGGGCGCCAAT